>JACDJE010000170.1:998937-1055590 GCA_016647715.1 Pavo muticus | reverse complement strand
CCTCGCCGCGCCGCGCCCCGGGGTGGGGGGGTGGGGGTCGCCGTCCCTCGGCAACGCGCGGCGCGCTCGGAGAGGCACCCGCCGCAGGCAGCCCCCGTCCCTGACCTACTTTCCGCCTGGCTTGCCACCCAACGGCGCACCACTAACCTACTTTCCAGCCAATGGCACCCTCCTCCGGCCCCGGACCGGACGCGTCCGCCCGCCAACGGGAGAGCGGCTCCCGGGCGGCCTCGTCCAATGGGCGGCCAGCAACTGGACAACGCCCGCCCTCCTGAGCGGCAGCTAATCCGCGGGCCCTCCCGGCGTGGCAGCCAATCGGAGAGGCGGCCGGGAGTTTTGATTCCGCCCCCCGGCGGCGGGCGCGGAGCCCCGGATGTGGTGCTAGCGGCCGTCACAGCCGTCGGTCGCGAGAGGCTCGTGCTGCCGCGTCCTCGCGCCGAGGCTTTCCCGCCCTTCTGCATCGCTCGCGTCCTGACGTCACCTCAGGGCGGCGTGGTCAGCGCCGCGTCGTCTCCGCGCCCGGCAGCGGGGTCTCCCCGGCCTCAGGGGCGAGAGGACGGCATTACGATCCCGCTCCCCTCAGCCCTGTGCCTGCCCCGCTGCCTCTGTGTGCACCTCAGCAGCGCTGCGCGGCGCACGCAGACCCCGGGCAGCCCTCGTGCGGCGGCGTGCACGGCGCTGCCATAAGTGTGCATCCACCCCCGGGGCTGTGCCGTGCGGGGTAATGTTACTCCACACGTGAGTAAAGGTCAGCAGGTGAGAAAAGGTCAGCCGTGGAACGTCGCACGGCCATCTACCGCAGCGCCGGGCGGCTAAATTTAGATAATCCTCACAACAATGCCGGCGTGCGGAGCGGATGTGTTGCAAGAAGATAATCGCAGCGAGGCTGCTTTCAAATGCAAACGCGGCCCAAGCGTGGCGGTGTTGTTGCTACATCCGATTAGCATTGCGACACTGTAATTGCCCCAACTTTTCCCGTGCTGTGGTGCCACACCTTCATTTGGTTTACCTTTACCAATGCACCGCCCCGCAGAAGCTTGGGCTGTGGCGTTATCACCTCTCAGTGCTGCTGTGGTCATCGTACTGTGAGCTCATCCCAAAGACAGCCTTCAGGGTTGGTTCCCGCCTAGCTGTGACTAAACACGGGCAGCAGGTGGCACCTGCTGGGCACAGGCTTGCCGATCGGGTCGGGATGTTCGCGTTCAGCACAACACCATAAGTGAGAAATATTATCCAGACCAAAATACATACAATGAAAGAAAAAGAATAAAATGCATACTTTATACTGGATATAAAGAAGTTTTTTACAATATGGGTGGTGAGGCAGTGGCTCTTGTTGCCCAGAGATACAGTGGAAGCCCAATCCCCAGAGACTCTCACGGTCAGGCTGGTTGGGGCTCTGAGCAACCTGACCTCACTGTGGTGTCCCTGTTCATAGAATCAAAGAATCGTTCAGGTTGGAAAGGACCTTAAACATCAAGTCCAGCCGCAGCCTAACCATACTACCCTAATTCTAACAACCCTAAACCTGCTAAATCATGTCCCTGAGCACCACATCCAAATGGTTTTTAAACACATCCCAGGGATGGTGACTCAACCACATGCTTGGGGAGCCTATTCCAGTGCTTTAACAACCCTTTCTGTAAAGAAGTTTTTCTTTATATCCAACCTAAACCTCCCCTGGCTGAACTTGAGGCCATTTCCCTTCATCCTGTCACCAGTGAGAAGAGACCAACCTCGCTCTCGCTGTAAGCACTTTTTAGGTATTGGAAGAGGAGGAGGCTCCCCTCAGCCTCCTTTTCCCCAGGCTAAACAGCCCCAGTTCCCTCAGTCTCTCCTCGTAGGGCATATTCTCCAAACCTTTCACAAGCCTTGTTGTCCTTCTTTGGACCTGCTCCAGCACCTCAATGTCCTTTCTGTACTGAGGTGCCCAAAACTGAACGCAGTACTTGAGGTGAGGCCTCACCAGTGATGAGTACATGGGCAGGATGACTTCCCTAGTGCTGCTCACCACACCATTCCTGATACAAGCCAGGATGCCATTGGCCTTCTTGGCCTCCTGGGCACACTGCTGGCTCATATTCAGCCGACTGTCCATCAGTACCCCAAGGTCCTTTTCCGTCAGGCAGCTTTCCAGCCACTCCTCCCCAAGACTAGATGGCCTTTAAAAGTCCATTCCAACACAAACGACTCTATTATTCTGTCATCTTTTAGCAACCATTCTACTGTTTGGATTTGGTTTAGTGCACAGAAGTTTTGGAGGTGGAGAAATCTCCTTGACTACTTCTTTCTCGCAAGTCTTCATAGTTTTCATTGTTGTTTCTACCCACCTGTAGAAATCATCTTCCTGTTGCGTTCAGTCACACACTGTCTGCCTTAATGAGACCAGTGACTGTTGTAGGGCCTGATGCCAAGAGTAATGATCTTTTGTTATTTCTGTAGGAAAGCAGCTTAGCAGGCCGTATGCCATACTTCCCAGTAAAAGATTGTTTTGAATTGTTTCTGTTAATGAGATATTAAAGGAAATAACAGCATCTGGTTAATCAAATTCTGGTTTTCAGCATATGATAATGTATACCAATCCTATTCTGCTACATTCTTTAAAATAAATTTTATCTTTAAGTTCAATGCAGGAAAATTCTCTCTGTAGTTTAATAGGGCATTTTATAACTAACTGATACACCCTCGAAGTTTCAAGGGTACAAAGATTATCACCAAAGAGCTAAGAAATCACAAGTTGAAGCTTGATGTGAAGTGAGTTCTCCTACAATCACCAGGAAGGAGTTTTCATCACTCTTCCAGCATGTGTTTATATACTGCAGAAAGAAGAGGTAAGGCTTAGGCACACAGGTTAGGCACAGGTAGGGTGTTTTTTTCCATAAAGGGTAATTCTTGAAGAAACACTTGAATCTGAGATGGTACCACAGACTGTGGAATCTGCTAGAAGGACCAGCTCCATCATGTCCTCTGCCCAGGGCACTGTGCACATATGCTTCTATTTCCATAGCAAAAGCATTTCCTCAGCAAGTCAATTCCGATATGATTCATTTTTCTGAATTTAGGTTGTTTTTAAAGAAGGCAGTAAATTATGCCCTAATCAGGAACTTAGCTGCCTCCTTTACTGTGTAAGAGTGAATGGTTGCATTATGCTTACGCATCAAAATTTGGGCTTATATCTAGCTTCAAATTATGATGTAGAAATGGGAGGAGAGTCTGCGATGTAGTGATTGCACTGAAAACTGTGATTATTAACAGACTGTTGGAACAACTGGCCTGTATCTCAACCGATAGATTTTCTCTACCATATTCATGTTTGAACGCTACAGTAACCACTTTCCTAGCCTGAGATTTTTGACTTTGTATCAAGGAGAGTAGGGGTTATGTTCTTCATTAAACCAAATCTACCTAAAAAATAACAAGGCTTTTTATCAGTTGTTTCACTTTAGAATCTGCAATTTTTTTCTTTTTTTTTTTTTTTTTTAAATCTAGATATCTAGTTAGATGCAAAAAGGAGTCTATTTTCTCAAATGATAACCCGAATCCTGCTAGCTTTGTTTTTCTTTCCCCTTCAAACAGCCACTGATAATATCTCTGGAATAACAGCAGATTTTTAAAAGTTCAGAAGTAGCCTGCCAAATTATTTCCTTGATGTTTTAGTTGTGTTTTCTCTGAAACATGATTCATAACCCCAATTAGAGATATCAAGGGAGACACTTATCTGAGTCTTTGGAGCATGGGTTTTTGCAATATAGTTTGGAGGTACTATTTTACATGTTTATTTTTTACTGTCTTCAAAAATATGTCCAAGATATGCTGTATGTATTAGCACTTAACTGTGGATCTAGGTATTTTACATTTAAAACACTTGCATTTTGCTTATAGATTTTCTGATATGCAATATTTGCTTGCCTATGTTACTCTTCTAATCAATCTCTTCCTCAACATGAGTCTTAGAAGTTTACAGTGACATACAAGCTATGATCTTATCTGCAGCAAAAGTCTATACCTCATAGAAAGTTAGCTTGACTTAGCAACTTGAATACCTGGACTCTCGTTCAGTCTGTACTTTACAAAACCCAGAAAAGGCCGTACTTCCCACCTTGTTCCACAAAGCTGGTGACAAGCTTCAACCCAGTTAGAGGTTGGTGCTGTTGCATACTGAAAAAAACAACAAACCCTTACAGTGATGTTCTGTTTATCATAGTCTGTCACACCTCATGTGTGCCTGGCTCAAACCTCCTTGATTCAAAAGTTTCATCGCAATGCGCCATTGCTTACTCATTCCTTTCACAGTTCCTTGGATTGTTGAGGAATTACAACACAAAGCCAGGCAAATATTAGTTTTTTTTTCTTTCTGCTTTTGTTTGTAGAAACACTTGTCTGACATTTAAGCAGTGTATGCTTACTCCTACCTCAATATTTCCAAATTTCTGCATAAAAAATCGTAAAAACAAACATAAAGCAATAAATGTTGACTTTTTCACGTGCCTCTTGCTTCTTCAGGAAAAAAAAGAAAAAAGAAAAAAAAAAAGGAAGAATGAGAAAGCAAGGTCCTATGCAGCCCACTGATTTCAGCCCCAGGGTCTCTAAGAACACCAGTTAATATTGTAAGACTCCATAGGAACTCACAAGAATTGGCAATCCAATATCTGGCAGCATAACAAGAACCGGAAGAAGAGGAGGAAAATGAGATTAAGGCCTGAGAGTTAAGAAAACCAAGTACTCTCTGCAATATTTGTTCATTCTTCGTGGAAGGCCAGCGAAGAACTTGTATTTTTATATGGATTCAAACATAATGGAGGTCATAATGGAGATCTTTCAGAATTTTTACTTCTTTAAAATATATGGAATTTCACTAGTATTTCAGAGACTGGAAGTGTCTAAACTGAAGAAAAGATAGCAAATTCTAAATATTTTAATCAAATGTTAGTGATAGAATGTTTTAAATTTGAAATCTTAAAGGCTACAGAAAGACAACCTCTTTAAATAGCAACATTTTTCGGTTGGGGCTTTCCTTCCTGCTTATTTTTTTCCTGATATTTTATCAAAATATTTAATAAAGTTTTATTTACCATCATTGTTGATAAATAATAAATCTCTAACTATCCTTGCAGCAATTTTGATTCTACACTCTATTACTTTCTCCCTTTTATAAATGTCTAAACCTAGGGGTAGCTGCTGTAGGATTCTTGCCTCCCCCCAAAAAAAGAACTTCTAGGAGCTATTTTGTTTAAACTGAGTTAAACTGAAGACACTCTTGAAATTGCTGGCTTCATTTCTTTGTGACTTACTGAGTACATTAAGATGAAGCACGGCATTTTACTGTCTTTTCTTGGGAGAGGATAACACTTCTTAAGCTTCATTTAAGAATAGCAGGATCTATCAAGCTGTAAGCTAAATTTCACAGAATAGCCACAACAAGGCAGTACATGTACAGCTTTGACTTGAAGTGAAGGTAAGTATCAGTGTGAAAAAAAAAGCAACAGGAAGAATTTTCCTCTTGAGCATGAACCGAACAAAAAAACCTTTTTAATGAACCTTGATTTGATTATTTTAAAGGATGAATAAGAAGCAGATTCAGCTGAAGAGAAAGGGATTGCTGGAGTTGTAAATGTCACTTACACATATGAGAGACCNTTTAATAATTAACATTCACAAGCTGTATTACTTATTTAAGTATAATGACCTCTCTTTCACAGATAGGAAGAACAGGCCTGGAGATTGAATGAGTTGGCCAGCATTACATCCACATGCTAAGTCAGATGCAAAGCCACAGTTACAACTGGAGTACCTCGCTGACAGCTTCCTAAGGAGTCTAGTAAGCCACTCAGCACCTCTGGTTATTTTTTCATAACTCACAAAATGCTTTAGCTGTTTTCCAAATACATGGAAAATATGATGCTTGCAACACGTATCCTGACAAGAAGCTATGAAAGATTTAAAAACTAGAGGCTTAGTTCTATTTCACTTATGCTCACTAAACCGATGAAAGCAGATCAGTTAACAACCCACAGTTTTATTAGAGGGTGGTACAATTAAAAGTAATTGAAATTAATTTCATTCCTTTAAGATTTCTATATTTTCAGGCTGTAATATGACAGCGGGACAGTGGTTTATGTTTTTTTCACATTTAATCTTGTAAATATGCTAGAACTTAATCTGACATTATTAATTCTTAAACAGTCAGAACTTGCAATTGATCTCACACTGATTCCGTTAGGCATTTGGAGTAAGGCCTATGAGGTTAAGTATGTCATAGGTTGTACTTCCCCTCAACATCACATGTGCCTGTACTCCTGACAGTGTATTAAAGTAACATGCTTTCTAGGTTATGACTGGCTGCATGCAGGAGCTATCTTTTAAAGCAAAAGAGCAGTGAGTCTTATGTGTTCACAGTAAGCTTGATTTCTCCACTGTTTACAGATAAATGTTAATTAAGTAGTCTATTAATATTGCATTGCTGCATAATAATGTTAGAGAAACAATCTTTTTGTTTACAGAGAAAATATATGCTATTTTAAAAACAGCAAAATCAGACTATTTCTGAGGCTTGCTGGTATATCAGCAGATGTGCCTGGCGTGTTGTATATTGGGAAGCTGGGAGGACTATTTCTTGTTATTAGTTCACATAGAAAGACAGGACGTACATAGGGAAGGTTTCCCTCTTGTTCTAAGTTGTTCTGAGGAGTTATTTAACCAAGGACGTGAATCACAAAACAGACTACAAGGGAGTTTTTGACTGTAGCATGAAAACAACAAATACATTCTGAAGACTGAATAGTCAAACAATTTGATACTTTTCTGCTGCAAATTTTTCTTAGAGAATAGCAACTCTGGGAATATTTGATAATGCAAAGTCTTAATGCTTGGCTGCTCTATCTTTTGGCTTGCCTGGGCTGCGCTGAGTGAAAAGGAATTGTCTTGGTCTGCACAGATGTAGACTACTCCAAAAGTAATGTCTTCTATTTGTTTACATGGAAATGACAACAGATGCAAAGAGCACAATGACATATAAGAGCAAATTCTCAGCTACGTAACACTGTTTTTCCACATAGCTACCATTTCACTACCATTAGCTATGCATTTTTGTCAGTGATGAACAAAAGCCTCCATGCTGTACTTGTAAAAAGCTGTTCCAGCAGAGGTGACCCACTGTCATTGTTGTCACTGCTGAAATGCACCACCCACTGCCTCGCAGTGCTCACATCCTCTGGTTGGTCTCTACAAACATTCAGCAAGTGTCAATGAATGTTAATGGGGGCCATTTTTTCTGCTTAGAAGAATTCAATTCCACACCTTTGCTTTATATGCACTTCTGTGTCAGGCACCATTCTGTCAGAGTGCCCCTCTGCTGCCATCTGTCACATGGCAACGACTTGTAATGGAACATTGGTGGGAAGGTTCCACCCCTACTGCCATCCCACCAACATCTGCCTCCAAGTCAGGGGCCAACATGGCAGGGCTGGGGGTGACTGCAGTGCACACGGTGCTGGGCTGGGGTGGGCCATGGCTGTGAGTTGGACATGCCTGTCTTAATGCATAAAATGTGAAGTTTATAGAAGAGATACTATCTTACTCATCAGCTGCTCTATTTTAAGCCCTGTTCAGCATGGAAACTTTCATTTTGTGATCTATTTGGATAGCAGCTGGCACATCATAATGGGATGTTAGCTGGCATCTTTACAATCTAAGGGATACTTAACTGTACTTAGCTGTAAAATGTATTCTCATCCTTGTGCTCAGTCACTCATTCCTTCTTAGTGTGTTGTTTTTTCTCATATACGTTTTCTGGCTATTTTGTGTTAAAATAAAGGCCACTGTATCAGCAGCATTGAGGTTAGCACATAGTTATGTTTTGCTATGCTGTGATATGATCAATAATATGGCAAATGCCATTAAATGGATGTGGCATTTCAGTGCCTGAAAAAGGCAACAAAAATGAATCCACAGTAACATATGTTGGGGATAAATTCCAGTGACTACTGCAAATAACAGGGAAGACTGTATATATTTATCAATTATATACACAGACAAGCTATATATATGCTACTTGGAAATATTTACACTTAATAAATATCAAGTGGGTGCCAAGCTGCAACCTAATTCCAGAATCAATTAATTATATAAATAAATTGCAAATTGCCATAAAGTTCTAAAACTTCATCTATCCATTCATGTAGAGGGAAGTAAGTTTTTGTGGATGTTAAATCCCAGTCATAAGGACATAGTATTGATGGCTGAGAATAAACATAACTTTTCCAAAAGAATCTTTGGAAAATGATTGGTGAGGAAAAAGGACAAAATACGGGCACCGCCTGGATATGGCAGGCACTGGATCCTTGCACCAAATACAAGTGAAGCTACGTGTCCAGGCAGTTTACAATGCTTTTCCCTGCCCTCCCTCGCCTTTATAGGCCATCCCTGGGCTCCACCCTGAGCCATGATATAGTCGCTTGACTTGCATGCTCAAGAGCTATGCACTGGTGTATATGAAGAGTGGGAACTGAACTTGCAGGTAGCAGAATGCCATACTGATGAGTGTTAGTGCGGTGTGGGTAATTTGACTCTTTTTCTCAGTAGGAAAATCCTGGCTTGGAAAGGTAGAATTTAACAATAAGGTTGCAAAGTACTTTTCTTTGGAAGTTTTATTTTACCCACAAGTGAACTAGCATCCATTTTGTTTTGAATATTTAGCTGACCTTGCTTGTTGAAACTGTAACTACCAATGTCACATTAAATAGATTCTCAACCGGACTGTTTTAGTTGTAGGTATTTAATAAAGGAATACAGGACGACTTTAATCTTCACTTCTCCACCATTAGTGGTAGCCAGGATGTTCTGCATCACATGATCCATGCAAGTTCTTAGAGTCATTCATCTCTACTTTCATGCTAGATTTGCATTAGAATGAGCAAAGAGGTGCTCTTCAACACTGCAAGATCAGAAAGAATATGAACATAATCTGTTATGCTACTCATCCTAGACGTATACCAAGACCTATCCATGAACATGTGTTTAGAGACAAGCAAAGCAGAGAATAAGAGAAGTAGTCTGGGTAATAGTCATACTGTTCTTAAGTCAGTCCTTTCAACATTTCTTGTGAGTGTAATAATGAAGCCTGTGCCTGGAGTCAGTTAGGGTGAACGGAAGGAGAACTAAACTGTTCACTTTGCCAGATAATCTGGTATCCTACACACCAGTGCTTGGACCAAAGGTTTAGAAGCAGTGCATGAGATTACAGGAGACACTAACAACTTAATGACAGGCGATCTTGCAACATGCAACAGAATCAAATCCCATTCAGAGATTCTTCGCATTCTTCTGCTGCAGGCTACCTGGGTCAGAGAGCTGAGCCAAGCTAAGCCTGACTGTCGCATTTGGTAAGGTAGCTAGAATGCTCTTCCTTCTATGAAGAGAAATTCTGTCCTAAAATTCTCCTCTGAGTTTTTTAGAAGAATAATCATTCTCTTAGGTATTTGCTTTTCTAACTGTTATTTATGACTTGATCTTTTAATTAATTCAGACTTGAAGTTGGAAGTAGTGGTTTGGGGTAGCCTATTGTTTTGAATTTCCTTAGGTTTTCTCCCATAATACTTATGTTGTGTCACACTTAATTATGTTGATGATATAATTGAGCATTCTGTTTTTCCTACATAATTCTCTTAATTTTGTCTAGGAATATACTAAGCCTGTGAAAAAGAGGAACTATGCCATCCATAGAATAATTTTTATTCAAATGTTGTGTAACTACTCTAAGTACAGTTTCTACATGCTCTTTTTACTCCACATTTTAATGACTGTTCCCTAACATTTTGTTTATTGTTTAATATCAGTGGTTGCTACACAACTTCAAAATCTTTATGAAAAAGAAAATAGAGTATATACTGTATGGCATAAAAAGGTCAAGCATGAAAAGATTAGTGCAGGTGTATATATGTACTCATTACAGCATACATTTTGCTGAAGGCATGAATTGAAGGTGCGCTTTTCACAGATCTGACCTGCAGCTCATTATGTTATTTGAAAGACTCTCCCAAGTGATTTTTGGATCAGACCTTTGAATGAAAAAAGGAAATGTTCTTTCATGGTGTGTTTTTTCAGGCTTTTACATGTTGCTTTGTGAGCTGAATACAAAGGTATTGTTCAAGCTGAAGGCATTATCTGTAACTGTATAGATCAAGTTATTAATGAGTAACAAAATGCAATCCACAGAGGAACTAAATTATTGACAGTGTTCCTAGCTTGTCAATGCAGTTAGGCTCCTTTTGTGTTCTAGTAGTGCATACCTACTTACAGAGCAAAAATTCAATACCCATGCTAGAAGTTAAGAGAACAATCTCATGCCTAGGACAGAGAAGAAGAGTATAAGAGATTTACCACATATTCATGAAGTTACTTTAGAAGACATCCTTTATTTTCAAAGTAAATTATTTACTTAAACATTTATGGATCTGCATCTCTGACTTTTTGTTTAATTTTAATTACATGGAGATAATATTACTTTACATTTGGCTTTGCTTGAAAGCATCTTTTAAAATAGTTTAGTCACTCAAGGTTCTCCACTGAAATACGAGATAAAAATACAAATTATTCTCATGCTTTTTTGCCAGGGATCTGTTGTGGTGCACCTATTTATTTTAGATACTAACTTGAAGTTCAGAGGAGAAGTGGCTAAAATGCCACAAATAATCAGTTAAGATAATCAGTAATTATATTAATAAACCGATATGAAGCTTATACTAAAATGAAGACTTCTATTTTTTGGCCTCTGTTCAAGCATTTCAGCACGCTGTATTTGCTATTTCTCATGAATATTGAATTGGTGACTTCCCAAGTACTACTCAAAAAATCATTCATTACACAAAATGGAAATACAAGCTGCAGCCAATATTCACTTAGAACACTAGAAAATGCATTCTTCTATAAATTATATCTCACGTAACCCACAGAGTCCATTTGGATTTCGTAATAAACCATATTTTTGTATAATATTTCTAATATATTACTGGTTTTGTAGTGATTAATATAATGCAGTGGTAACTCTCATTGGGAGTGGGATCTTTGACGCCACATCCTGTATCAGCAAAATAGACAGGCAATATTTTTTTCAAGTTTTTAAGTAGGATAGGAATCCATTTGAATTTCAAAAATTATTCAAGTATTTAGAAAGCACTATTTTATGGAAAGACCATAATGTATAGGATTTTATCTCTACAGCTCATTTCAAGAGTGCTAGAATGGGATTTCTTCAAATTTTATCTTGGCTTATTATTAAAATGCTACAGTTTAAGCATAGGCTTTGGAGATTTCTATAGAAGTAATAATGAAATTTAGAATAATTACTATAGTTTAAATGTACCTGTAACTGAACATAGCTGCTCCTAAAACTGAACAAGAAATTGCAAGAAAATACTGTCCAGACAGTATCTTCATTTTTCATTTCATTAATGATCTTGCATTTGAAATGATGGTAACTGGGGAAAACAGGTGGTAGTATGGTGGAACAGCAGGCCATAGATGTTGGAAGCAGTAAAAGCATTCTTCATTAATTCAGCTAACACAGACCCAGGGCTTCTCTTTATTTGTGGCACACAATTAGTCTCAGTCATAATATGTTGTGTCAGGGATTCCCAGTATTTTATCTAAAATACAAATTTTTTTCAAGTGTAACTACCAGTGTTAAAATGATGTTTCAGCTATTTACAACCCTGATCATTACGGTCACACTGGAGAAATCTGCAATACATTTATGACCTAAAGGTCTATGTTTTTTTTTCTGTAGAAAACAAACAAATGGGCAAAGAAGATAGGAAAAAGAAAGTTTGTCATAAAAGTTTGCAAAATCAATCTATCATTCTTTTCTTGGCCCTGGGAAAGTAAAGATGATACATCTTACATCTTATAAAGAGTCTTAAAGGCCTACAGAAAGGAAAGGGTGAAATACACTTTCTTTAAGGATGTTAAGTCTTATGGAGCCATATGTCTTCACTGCATAGTTCTAAAGCCTACAGGTCTTTGCTGAGCACATTTGAAGAAGTGTGGTATTACTATTTTGATTATCTGGACATGTAAATTACTGTGCTTCAAGAGAAGTATTCCTAGCTTGGATGTGTTTGGCCTCCCTGGAGCCAGGAGCAGAAGTGAAAGAGATTTCTAATTCTGATAGCTGCAAGTCAAAAAGAGAGGCAAGGAAGGAGGTCTGGATTAATTTGTCTAATGTTTCTCAGGCTTTGAGAGTGTGATAGTATCTGTTTGGCCACATTGGGTAAGGTTAGAACTGATCATAGTGACACATTTTGGCTTTTTTGAGTCACAGCATACCTGTGTAACATAAGTAATGTGTACATATATTACAAATATATATTTTACTATATATACGTAATTGCATTTTCCCAGTAGATGTAATTTCATTTCCTAATTATAGCAAAGAATATATGGGGTGGGGGTTTTTTGTTTTTGTTTTTTGTTTTGTTTTTTAAGGCATCTCTTTCAGAGGATGCGTATGTTTAAGGACTGTGATTGTGGCTGTTTAAATAATGGTTTTTTGGCTTTGGCCTGTCACTGAGACAGTAGTTAAACATTCATGCCTTATTTTTACAAGGTAGATAGTTTGATCAATAAATCATCAGCTGAATGATTGTTTGTCTTGAATACTGTTGAAATTGGGGCTTTCTGCAGATGATAAGAAAACATGCTTAATGCTAACACAAGTTACTCAGATATCACTGGCCATTGCCTTTATGAGCTCCATAAATACAATGTTAGCCCAAGAAAACTTCAGCTGGGCTTCCTTTAATCTTTTCATTTGTATTCTTACTGTTCCTATTCACATAGTAACCATTTTAACCTTATTTTCTTCTGCTTTTAGATTAGTTCAGTCGCACTGAGTGCTTTAAAAACTACCTTTAAAGGCATTTCCCATTACTTATAGTGAGAATCCTTAGTTAATGCTATATGCTTTTAAGCATTCCAAAGGCTTTGTGGGCATTTCTTTCTACATTGTTAAAGCAGTTGATACAGATTCAGCTAGCTTTCATGTGTAGCAAATTCATCATAGGTGTATTTTCTGTCTCTCAGCACCTCTGTTAGCTTGATGCTGGTCTCTGACTAGCTCTTTGTATTTCCATGGTTACTAGTACTCAGTCACAAGGGTTTTGTTAACCCTCAAAGGCAGAGGTATCTTTTTTGATGTAAGAAACACAAAAATAACAAATTAAACTATATATAAAAAAACCATTGTCTTTAGCACTACAAATAAATGTTTAAAGTTAATTTTCAGTAACTCAGAAAGTGCCAAAGTCTTTTGCAACCATTCGAACTATGTCTCATTTTTTGTACTGGTGGGTTTCAGTTTGAGAACCTGAAGGGTCACGTTTCTTTCCATTTTAATATTGACTTAAATCTGAGGTAGATTTTGAAGGCAGTGGATTTAAAGTAAATGATTCAGGTTCAGAACTGTCCTGTAATGAAGTAGTCACATGCAAGCATTATTAGTGTACTATTAGTGTACTATTATTTGTTTTCAAATACATGAAAATTGGTGGTAAAGAAGCATGCTTACTTGTCAGAGAACAAATCAGAATCAGACTAAGAATTCCAGATCTCAAAATGCTGTATTACTTTCTTAGAAAATACCAACCGGGAGCACTTTCTAACTTCCACATCTCTGGTCAAAACCTGGATTCTTCACAATAAAGTGCAGAGTTACATCGTCTATCAGTGGATAAGAGATATCTTATATTCCTTAGTAGGAGAAGGCATCTGGGAAGGCCAGTATTTTTCTGAGAGGCTTTCTTTAGGTAAGATTAAAGTAGTTGCAAATTCAATGATTTTTATGAAGTTGTCATTTATTATATTCTCTTGTGATGAAGGGCTGGGCTCTGTTCCAAGGAAAGGTTTCAGGATCTTCCTTGGACAAAGCAATTAGTGAATAGCTTGGGGCAGAGAAGCAAGGTACTGTTTTAGTTTCAGCTGGAATGGAATTGCTTTCTTCAGGGTGTCTGGTATGATGCTATGTTATGGTTCTAGGAGAAAAATAATGTTGATAGCACCAATGTTTACAGTTGCTGTTAAGCCGTGTTGCACAGAGCCGAGGCCATTCACAATGAAGGGCCCAAGAAGCTGGGAGGGAACAGAATTAGGACAGCTGACTTAAACTGGCCAAAGAGAAATTCTATACCATGATATCAAGCAGAAGGAGTTTTGAAAGGGGTGGGAGTTCATCTTTTTCTCTCTTCCACTGCTCAAGGGGCTTGCTGGGCATCTGTCAGAGGGTGGTGAGCAATTGCTTGTACATCACTTGCTATATACATTCATATATACACATATATATATAGTTGTAACTATTCTCCTTCTCCTTATCTCTACCTTAGTAAATAGTTCTATTTCAACCCATGAATTATACTTTTTTTCCTGTTTCTCTCCCCCATCCCACTGGGAAGGGGAGAGTAAGCAAATGACTGTGTGGTGATTAGCCACCTCTTGGGTTCACAACAGGTATGAATGATAAAACAAAGCCAGAGAAATGTCTAATGGGAAGAAAAAACCTTATGTACTGAGGTTTTGTACAGTGATAGAAGTATTAATGGGAATTGCATTAGGTGACTTTTTAAACGGTGGAACAAAGTTCTATCAGGGTAAAAGAATGAGACTTTACTGTCACCTATATAGAGTCATTTCATCAAAATATTCATCAAAGGCAACAGAATCTTCCTAACTGAAGAGGAGAAGACATTCATTTTCCTTTTGGGGGGGTATTTTTTTTTTAAATAGGGATATTAAAATGGCAGAATCACCAAATCTATAGAGGCATAAGCTCCTATGGCCATCATATCAAACCATAAAATAACGAGTTATTTCAGTATTCACAGTATCACAGCAGGACGCATAGGCACACCAGTAGTATTTAAATATAATGTCTGAAATGTGATAACTGCATGGCTATATAATATATCTGAGCAGATATGTGTTTAAGTACACATATCAAGAATTACTGAAAAGTGTGATAACTGGGCTGGCTACTCCACGCTGGTCAAAAATGTAACTGTTCTATATTTACAGATGTTAGATAAAATGTGCATACCCTTGATGTTGGCAGTGATGATTTCTTACATGTGTGGAACAACAGCAATTGTGCATAGCCAATCTGACAGCTCTGGTATGAGCCATGAAACAAGATTCGTGGATCTGAGGCTGTAGAGTTTGTTTCAGGATGATAACATTGCCAGCAGGTGAAGGAAAGATGAACTAGTAGTAGGGAGTGTAATAGTGGCAAAGAACACCTTGGCAAGGTGACTTGTAACCAGTGTGTTTGGGATCCACTTGTGATTTTAACAGCTTTTTAATTTTAAAATTAAAAAAGGCATCAGATGTCAAGGAAAGGCACCTATTGAATCTTGGGATTGTCTCTGTGCCAGGTTCAAAGTTCTACTTACAGTTATCGGTGGATTATCTTGTTCCCAGTAAAACACTGGGTGTTTTTAGCTAAGGGCTGCATGTCTGAAAGTTGGTGGCTACTACTCCCTTCATCATGGTCTTTTCTCCTATTAGTGCTCTTAAGGAGAGCTGAAAATGTTTTCCCAGAAGTTAGACAGGCAAAAAAGCAGTCTGATTCAAACTAGCTTGTGAGTATATCTGCAAGTACAGCAAAGCAGGATGCCCAGAATGCTCCAATCAGGAACTGCCTAGAAAAAAACAAAAAAAGCCAACAACCAACCAAACAAAAAACAGAAAAGGAAAAGGAAGGGTTTTTAGCATGGAATTGTTCTGAAATTCTGTAAATTGGCATGATAAACTCAGATTATAATAGACTATGGTAAAACCAATTATTCTGCTTCCAGAATGGGAAAATTACATTTTTTTGGGAATTCGAATGGATTTTGGAAATGAATTCATTCTAAAATCTTTATGCAACAAACCACAGTACTGTAATATTCAACTGAAATATTCTAATATTTAATTACATTAGCATGAAATGCTTCTGAAATTGTTCACATTGCTTAGTCCTACAGCTGACTGCAGTGCAGCCTGCAAGGAGTTTGTAAATCTGCATATAAAAATATTTGTTCCCCTTGGAGTGGAAATTTTTACCTCATCTTTGCTATTTGCCTGGAAAAACATCTTTGGCCTCTGTATAGCAAAGAGCATTGTCTAAAAATGTTATCCTCCGGAGATGAAGTAGGCAATACCTTTCTTTGTTTTCATCACAGCCTATATCCTGACAAATATAAGACAAAAGACTGCTTTCATTAAAAGCAGACAGGTTTTGTCCTTGGGGATGGGGTGTTACAGCTGATCCTTTTGTGAGTGCTCTATATCATACTAAGACTTGAAGTTTGTGACTGCTCACAGTCCTTCAGTCCTTCAATATAATTCCTGACAATGTTATAAAACTGACTACATGAAAAGCTGTTTTGCAGTTTATAAACATTTTATCAGAGTATTTATATTTTAAATTTTGGTGACCACAGGGATGTGTGTTTTTTCTGACCTGCTTTAACACCTCTTCTCACTTGTCCAGCTCTTCTCAGTGTTTGGAAAACCAGTTTTGGAGGTTTTAGCTGCACTTCAGTCATGAAATCTTACCAAGATTCTAAACTTGGCTGCAACACTCTCCTTATGGCCATGAGAGGCCATGAGCAGAAGATGATCTCTTGACAGGATTGTTTTTGGAGGAGCAGGAACAGAAAATAAGGAAATCTTTTTTTCTTATAGAGAACTTTAAAAAATATGAACTTTTCTCGGTTATTCTGCAATATGCTTACAAGGTTTCATTAATGTTGTTAGTCTGTACAAATGATCTTAAACCACTTAAAGCAGATGACTTTCCATGTTGCTCATATACCTTAGCAGTGCTTCTTCTAGAATTTCACAGTGGAAAAGAGCTAGAGATCTTCTTAAGCTTGCTAGGACTCATTGTGCAAAGCAATCAGTTCATGCAGTCTAGTTCTCACAATAAGAGTGAAAAAGACTATCCTGGTAGCCAGTTTTGTTAAGAGTTCTGATTCATGAGGGACACATTTATGTTTACATATTGGCATTTTTGTCTTTGGGGAGCAAGTTTTTGAAACACATACAGGAACCATTTGAAAAGAAGAGATGTGGGAAGGTGGTGTTGTGGCACTGGGATAAAAGGAAATAATAGAAGAAGTAAAACTTCTGAGTGTTAGCCTACCTAAGCAGGAGATATTTGTTCAGCTATCTGAACAGGGAGCTTGCTCTTAAAACCCTTTCTTAAGTATTTCTTGAAGTTACATGGAGAAACTTCAGTCAGAATAAGTGAAAAAAATACATATATAGCAACTAAAAATATAGTATTATTGAATATAATTCTGCAATGAAGTGAATGGAAAAAAATAGAATTATAGTTTACTTTTGTTGCATAAATAAATGATTATGTTTCTCTATGTTTCTCTTTTCTATTCATAAATACTTAAGGATTGATAGGTCCAGATCCAGATCCAGACAAATGATTGCAAGACCGATCTGTGTCCTGTAACCTCCATCAAATTAGTTTATGCTGAGTTTGTCTATCTTGTTGTTGCAGTGCTCTTGAGTTATTCAATGTATTTCTGAAGTCACCGGCACATACAGAACAGAACAGGAGGGGGCAGAACTGCATCAGTGTAGTCACCCGCATTTCATTTACAGGCATCTATACCCTTTGCTTGAGTGAGAATAAGTAGAAAAATGATATATGCAAGAGATTTGTTGGTAGTTGCACTTTAATGTTCACCTAAAATCAATTACTCAAATACTCAGAGGCTATTTTCTGCATAGGTCTTTTGCTGCTGCAGCGCTATTAAGGTAAACTTCTGAAGGGAATGCTTTCTGGGTTTTAGTAATAGTGCTAGAGAGACTCAAGCATTTAAACAAAGTTGTTATTTTCATTATTAGAGGTTACTTTGTCTATTTTTTGGGGCGGGGGGGGGTTGTGGTTTTTGTTTAACTTCTGTTATCTGTTTCTCTTTGGTTTCTGAAGCGTTCAAAATGTTTTAAACCAAATTATCTATTTTTAACTATTTATTAAAATATTAGCCATATTAACTATAAAGCAGATTATCATCAGTATTTCTCTTGAAACCTTTAGTGGAATGGAATGCAATAGTTACTATTTCCTGTACAGATTCTGATCTGAAGGCCACTGAAAGTGGTCTCACTCAGTGAAACCATGGAAGAAAGCTTGGTCTACCAGAATCTCTGTTCCAAAAATATTGTCAGTGCAGATCCTTCTGTCAAGAGTTATTGAACCAGCTTGTGTCATCTGTATGAGAAATTTTGACTGCGGATGCCCCGTCCCTGGAGGTGTTCAAGGTCAGGCTGGATGGGGCCCTGGGCAGCCTGGTCTGGTATTAAATGGGGAGATTGGTGGCCCTGCCCGTGGCAGGGGGGTTGGAGCTTCATGATCCTTGGGGTCCCTTCCAACCCTGGCCATTCTGTGATTCTGTGATTCTATTTTCCTAGGTAGTATTTAGTAATTTTGAATTATAAGACTGCCATGATATTGCTATCATTGCTATTTACATCCTTCTAGTATGAATCAGTTTTTATGGGCTGGGTGATCTCTGTTTTTGAAATCCATACCACAATGAGAGCTGACAAACTCCAAAACTCATTCAGTTATCCCACTGTATATGGGATACCAACCCTTTTACAGTAATTCAGTATCTGTGAGGTACAAATCCAGCCCCTACAATGATGTGATACATTTAGGATCCTTAATATATTGCAAGCATAGAACCCACCCTTTCCTGTAGAACTGTGCAATAGGATCCAGCTGATCACTTTGACTGTTATTATCTGGGAAGACAAATTCTGAAGCTGAGCTGCATGCAATCTCATGTGACTTATGTTCTTGCATGTGTTTATTGTTTTCTTTTTGTTGGTTTTGTGCGTGTTTGTGTGTGTGTTCATTGCAAATTTTAGCTCCAAAGTGCACTTTGTGTTTTTGAAGTAAAAATATGGCTAAAACTAATGCTAACAGATGTTAAAAGTGAATACCCCATGTTTCAGTCACATTCACTGGATGTACTTGATACTGGTGTTCCTCATTGTGTGATGTGTGGTTGCATGAAAGAAAGTAAAATATATCATAGCAGGCATTTATGAAGGCTTGCATTTTTGCCTTCCATTAAAATAATAGTTTATTTGGTAGGTCATTTATATAGTGAAACAGTACATAGGTATACAACAATTAATTGTGGTTTCCAATCTGGAGTTCAGTATTGAATAATTGGAGAGTAATTATTTTTACTCAGATTTCTCTGCATTCAGAATCTTAAACTCCTTACATATTAGGTGCCATAAGCTCCTTAAGCGACTATAAAGTTATTACTCAGTCTTTTCTCACGATAGATGTGATTGATATTGTCAGAATGATAATGAGAAGGTGAATAGAGTTGAGCAACACTTTAGTAAACTGGAGGAATTGGTTGGCTCCTTAGGAGCTTTGGATTTTTCAGAGAACCATGCGGAGATCATTTCTGCTCTCACTGGCCTTCATGTAGCCTCAGAATGATCCAAGAGCCTTTTCCATAATTAGCTTTCTTATTTTGTTTCTTAATCTCAAAAATTCAGTGACACGTGCCCATTATCTCAGACTACATGGTCATGATTCCTACCCTGGTTCAACAGAAGCAGTTTTTCTTTCCTCAGTCTGACATCAATGGTATGTGGGTGGCACT
Organism: Pavo muticus; assembly: GCA_016647715.1. Classification (NCBI taxonomy): domain Eukaryota; kingdom Metazoa; phylum Chordata; class Aves; order Galliformes; family Phasianidae; genus Pavo; species Pavo muticus. The sequence goes on along the minus strand of JACDJE010000170.1, from coordinate 1,035,908 downwards.
CAAACAATTTCCATGATTTTTCTTAGACAGAGGAAAGTCATCTTCTTTCATATCGAGCTGGATATGAGCCAGCAGTGCGCACTGCAGCCCAGAAGGCCAATTCTATCCTGGGCTATTCTGCAGAATTAGCTCATGTCTGGCAAGCCATCAGCTTCTGCTGAACAATAGCTTATGGATAGGGTGAGGTGTCAATCTGAAATGGACCAGTTCTGTAAGATTCACTCTATAACTAGTGGAAAACTAGGTGAAATTTATGTTGGTCAGTTCTACTTGGATATTCTTTCTTCCTCTCTTGCTTTAACATGAATCAAGGCAATGAAACAGCTGATGACAAAGTAAACCTTGCATGAGATAAATTCAAGTTTAAATGGAGAACACTGCCTCGTATGAAATATTCCTGCTTTAGAGAAAAGGATCACAGCTTTACAACCTTGTGGTTTATTCACTGAAGGAGTACCTTCTCATAACTTAGCAACATGGTTGATGTGCTTTGTTCCTTCTCAGGAAGCAGCCTAGGTCCAAGAGAAGCCCTCCCACCCATGGCTGGCCCTTACATGAACCCAGATGAGATCCATTCTGGATCCACCCCTTCTGCTCTTGTGAAGACCACAGGTGCACACAATGTGCCTGTGCTCCCTGGGCCAGCCACACCCCTTCACCAGATGCTCAATCACCAGCCCAAGCTGTGACCTAACAGTTCCTCTACAAAATGAAACATGGATTTCAATTTTTAAAAACTGTGAGCTTTCTGCTCTTTTGTAAACAACAGAGAGGTACTTTGTAGTTGTTTTAATCTGGTTGTTTCTGTGGGTAATATTTATGCTGTTTCTTTTTTTTAGTAGTATGTCTTATTTTAGTCTCTGCCTGCCTGAATACTTTTGTTTACTTTTGTTTTCAAATGCGTGTATCAATGCTGAAATCTATCTGTTGCTGGCATTATGTATTAATATTTCTAGTGCTAAATCACTTTTTCCTTCTTCGTTTCCTTTTGGTCTTCTCATTATTTTTAAATTACAGCAGATCACTTCTTCTGTTTCCTTTCTTTTTGATGCAAACTATCCTCTGTTGCATGTGCACACACTTGTGTGTACCCATACACTGCTTTTACTGGAAGAAAGTGACAGTACTTAAATTTGTCCAGCTTCTCTTGTTTTCTTCTTGTCTTGATGAAAGACTATCTGTGCTACCATATATAACCCGCTTGCCCTTCAGGTAGGGTATATCTCTTCTTAATTTAATCTTTTGATACCGATAAATAATCTCATTAATTTTAATGGCTAAATTCTTATCTGGGTAGAATAACATTTTTATACTAATTTTTTAAAAAGCCAAATAAAAGCATTTTTATTAGTATGGATTTTGAGTTGTATGGATGCTGAATTACGAAGTGCTGAAGATGGTTCTGCATCTACAATTTTAGTCATTCATATGTGGGTTGAAAATTAATAACCTGACTTTTGCTTTTGGGTATTTTTATATGAAAAATAAGATGATAACTTGAGTACTATTTCCATAGTAACATTTTTACGTAATCTTGAAAGACTGTAGCCTGTGACAGTCACAATAACACAAATTATATTCAACTCTTTCAGAATGGCCAAGTCTTTTAATTCTGATGACTGGAGGGAAATCTTTGTTTGCTTTTAGTACTTTTTGAATGTAGGTGTTTTATGTGAAATTTTGTCATGCTGCAGGATCTATGTTTGCATGTACAGTTATTTAATGTCTGATTTTATCCCAAGACTTTAAATAGCAGCTTATTCTTTGCAGTTGTGCAAGCAAGTTTTCTATTTGGCTCTTATATCTGACTTTATAATGAGATGCAGTCCTTTTAATGGCAGCTAATTCACTGTTTAATGCAATACATTTCATTTTGTGGTATCATTACTATGAAAAATTGTTACTGTCGCACACAAAAAATTAGATTTTCAATATTAATTTGCACATTCCCAATGAATCATATTTACTGAGAAATATGTATTTGAAATCATTTGAAATCATTCCATTAGATAGGTATTTTTCCAGGTAATTATTTCTCAGAAAGAAAATAGGAATCTCAATAAAATCAGGTAGTTCTTGCCACCATCGTTATCTATACACTTTATTCTTGTAATCCGTTCATATCCTGTTTGCTATTTCTAGTAATTCTCTCCCACCCCAGTTGCTCTTCTTCATTTGAATGTATTTGATTAAATACTAATATGGTTACTGAATATTACTGTATCATTTGCATATAATTGGCATCACAATATTGTGTCCTATCTAGCAAGCAGAACACCCTACATAGTATCTTCAGTTTTATGGTAGTTTAAACATGTGATTATTAAGTACATTATTCTAATGGGAAATGCATGCTCTGCCACTGATCTGGAGTTTCTAGTGTGGTCTTATTTCACAACTGGTAGTTTTTAAGGTGACTTCCTGGGGAAGCTATCTCAGCAGTCTACCAGTTACAAAAACAAGAGCAGCACCTAGCTGTGATTTTATCCCTGGGAATGGTGCAGGGTCTGCTGCAGCATCAGCTGCGGCAAAACTCCTCTCTGCCCTGTTTACACACTGCCCAAAACTTTAATTACTAATGTCTTGACATTTTTTTCAGTATATCTTACCATATTCTCACTGCTTGACTTCTGCTTCAGTTCCAAGCATACTTGTTACAATCAAAGGACTGTTTTTCCATTTCTCTCAGCTAGGGGAAATCAAAGGGGCTTTGAATCAAAGGTACCCGGCATGGCTCAGTTACAGCACACTGTTGTGGAAATCTAAGGCTTAGTGTAAGCATCATAAATGATACTCTTTCCTATTTTTGTTTTTAAGAAGTAATTCCCTTGTGAGCATCTCAGGAATGGCATGTGTCCAGTGGCTTTCAGATTCTTTCAAGCAACGTATTCTCTTCAGCTTATTGTATTCATAATTTAGTGGCTACTGGCACTAAACTGTTTTGGAACCTGTCCCACAGTAGTTAGAAATATATGCTAATAGTGCTAGGCTATTAGCTGTGCTAAGAAATTTTTTGGCAAACAACTGACTATGTACACAAAGTCTGACAAAAAATTTGCTTCAAGCCAAAAGTCAGAGGCTTAACCATTGTTTGTGGCAGGTTACTGTATGGCTTGTGAATTCAGTCAGTTGGGTAGGAATGTGATTGTGAAGCAGACTTTTTTGAGATGCAGGCACCCGCTTTAGCCGGCTTATAGAGCCATACGTAAAATGGCCTCTTTGCTTTCACTTAACAGGATGCTGTTCACCTTTCTGCTCTGCTGAGCACAATTTCATGACTTCACAGCCCAGGAATTAAATCTAATACACAAAGCAGCTTTACTAGTAATTGTCTGTGGATTAAATTATATGCCTGTTCTCATACCATGTATCTGAATTGTATCAGACCCACTTCTCAGTTTACACGCTTGTTTCTAACAGTAAGAGGCAGCTACTGAAAGACATCACAGTCCTTGGGAGTCTGTTTTTCCCAGTCATCCAATGAAAGCACAGGGGATTTTTTGTGTTCAACACGATGTTAATTCTATTGTATTTCATAATGAAACAAATAGCTTAATTGTCTAACATAGAACACCAATGCATTTTACTGATATAGATTCTGTCAGTTGCTCTGTTTTACACTGCAACTTTTAAATTCCTATGATTTATTGTCATAACATTTGGTAGTTGGAAATTTTGGCTTTATTTTTGTTTAAAGTTTTGAGGGATTACTAACGTTTGGGTAGTCTTTTTAAAATTAGATAAATTGGCATAAAATAATCTTGACTAGTTTAAGCCTTGCCTTTTTCTTCTAATTCTTCTGTATTGGATTTTCATATGTGGAGAACATAAAGCTGCTAATTTTACGAAGAAAACACTTAAACATAATGAAAATAAAGAGCCAGTCGGTGGATTTATGCATGCATTCCTTCTACTTTTATTTTCTCATGATTGCTTACTGTACCACTGGATTGTGTAACTTTGGAAATCCTTGACTAGATGTGCTGCAGCTTGCTTTCTGATGTCCAGGTGGTGCAGCTGATGAATAAGAATTTGGGGCTTGTCAACTTTTAAAAAATTTCACAGCCTTGAATTTGTCGTTAACAGTATGCTCCACAGTTGCTATACTTCTCCCAGCAATCTTTCAGTGATCTCAAAGACCAGCTTATTATCACGTGACTCAACATGATCTTTACATGCTTTCAGAAGTTGTGTTATACATGCAAGTCATCACAAAACTTGAGTTTGGTGCAGTATTCTGTACAGATGCAAAGAGATTACAGATTTACCTTCACGTTTCTTAATTCAGGGGGGTGTGGTTAAAAGCTGACACTAGTTCTTGCAGATTTTCAGCCACGTTTTAGAGAGTCCCTGAGCTATGATTGGCAATTTTCATAAAACAAACAAAGCTCGCTCCTTTCAGAATAGTGTAGCCTTCAATGAACAGACAGCCTTTGGAGTGAGGGTTCTTTTAACTATAAGGTATGAATTCCTCCAGGTTTGGACGTGTTCTTATGAAACAGTTTAGGTGACAGGACAATACTGAGTCACTCTCAGGGACATTCAAGGGTTGAGGTACTTTTTTGAATTGCATTCTGATTTCTGGTCAGAAAAGCGTATAGAATAGATTTTTGGAGATTGTAAGTAGGTTAATTATTTTCAATTAAGGTTTTAACATTTTATACAAAAAGTTTACCTTTTTTGTTGTCGTATGGAAGATGAAACTCTACTTGCTGAAAGAAAAGTATTATTATTTTTTTCTATTTTATTTTAAAATCAGTAGGAAAGATTTCATGCCTATTGTGTCAGGCATCACAAGTGTTAGCATTAAAAAATGAAATGTTATTTGTTGCCTCACGGCTATCTTCAAACATATTCCTCACCTTTGTTTTAACTGATACTTCTGGAACTGGCTGGTGAGTAGGCTGGAATACAAGATCATCTCTGCGGTCTGCAGCACTTAAGGAATTCCTTCTGCTGAAGTATTTGTGCTACAGAATCACGGAAAGTTTTTACTAAATGGTGCTAAAGTGGAAAAAATACTGCTGTATTCTTTTCTGAACAAAGTAGCAACATCAGATGATTATCAACAGGCCTTAAAGTCTTGGCTATGTCAGAGTTCTAGAAGTTTGCATCACTGGAAGTCTTCCTCAGCATAATGATGAATGTATTTTTGTCAGCAACATGGGAAGGAGTTTAAGGAAAAAAATGGAAAGTATGAAGACCATATTTTTACCAGTCCTGTGACATCAAAAAGCCTCCTTAGGAAACACTTTGAATATATATGGTGCAGAATCAGCTGCATGGCCTCATTCTAGCCCTTCATGTGTATTCTGTCTGGCTTTGCTTATGGTTCTCATTAGGAAGCTGAAAGTACCAGCAAAATGAGGACCCATTCTAAAATGTTGTTACCTTAAATGCTGTGCTATCAGGGCAGTTTGTACATGATCATACATGTTATTCCACAGTAAGCTTCACTTGCCTTTTATTTTTTGTTTGTTTTGCAATTGCTAATATGGTAAACATAACTGCTCCTACGCAATCTCAGTTTGATTCAGCCTTTCTTCATCATTTGCATGGACAGAACTCTCATAGAGGCCCTTATCATTCGTATGTTGACAAATCCAGTCATCTTCATTCTAGTCACAACAAAGACTGGCTTGCAAAATTTAGATATTTTTAAATATTTTTCTTGTTATTTTGACATTCCAATGTTTGCTTTCTTGTTCTGTGAGATTATTTGCTTTAACTTTTTAGACCATGCCTTGCCATCTCTTGCATGTTTAAACTGCTTACTCTATGGCACCTGTAATGCCAGTTTTCATTGCCCTTTTAAGTTCTTCCAACATGTATTTTTTAATCTCCCCCTATGCTATTTAATGCATAGTATTAACTACAAATCTTTAGTATTATCTCATTGTCCTTTCATTCCTTTCTAATTGCATGTCTAAATGCTAATGCAAATATATATTTATATATTCAAACCACATTTGACTATATAATAACAGTACTAACCTATCATAATACTTTACAAAGCGTGTGGGAATTCTTGGCTACTAACAAATGAAGATCTGATACTAATTCAACCAATATTAAAATCAGCATGTCTCTTATTAAATACACTGTAGTCATATGCCTTAAGTATATCTTCATGACAGTGTTACTTATGAAAGCTTGCCAGGAGAATGTTGTAACCCAGTGTCTCAGTGCATGAGACATTCATCAATATTTGGCATTCTTCTGTGGTATTTTTAATTTGTTTGGTTTTATGTTAATAAAAAGAAAGGTGTTTTTTTATTTTTTAGATAATACTACAGTCTTTTTTCTTAAGCACACCAACATGGCATAAGCATCTAATTGCAATTTAGGTAACCATTACATTCCTCTGAGGTCCTCAGGACTGCTGCTTAGCAACGTCTTAAAAACAGTAGACACCCCAAAACCATGCATATAATCTTTTTTTTTTTCCTAATGTGAAGTTAGCTAAAGAGTTTGTCATGCACAATCAGCTCCTGTGCACCATGCTGACATGGAGCTTGGCAGCTAAACCCCATATGGCATTAAACAGAGTTCATTGCCCTCCCTCTCTCCTGGTAAGGTTCTGTCTACTGGCACAAGTGACAGAGCGTCTGCAAGCTCTCCTTGCTCTGCTTTGGTTTTGCTTTGTATTTTGTTTCTGTGAGGAAAAGGTTGTCTTGGCTCAGGTTCCTTGTGCTAAGAGAAGATCTGCATTTCAGACACAAGGCATGGAGCTAACTATGAACTGTCACATTAACATCTGCTCTGCTTTTCCTAATGACTGGTGTAGGTAGTTTCTTTCCTCTAGTTTCCGTCCTTGATGATCTCTTCATAATGTCCTTAATTATGCCCAGGCATTTTGTACAGCGCCTCTCTCAGAGTGTTGATTTCCATTATGCTACAGAACACTTAAAATTATGCATTGCAGAGCTGAAAGGGAGAAAAACCAAAGTCCTTTTGTGGCTTCTGACATAACTCCCTTCTGAAAAAATGTTTCCTATTTACAAAAATCTAGAGGTATCTAGTGATAGTGGATTAATGGTGTTCCCAAGAAAGTATAATCAGCCTATGTTGTTTTTCCATAATCTACCAATTTCATGATTTTCTAGGCCCTCCTCCCAGTTTCTTGTCTGCCTGTGAAATCTTCTTGTTTTGTAAGAGGCAAAATATTTGGGTGATGAACAAGTGGAAGAGAAACTTATCTAGTTATCTACTTAATGTATCACAGTGGCTTTGAACTACTTCATTACATGTTCATTAGTTCATGTTACAGTTGATACCAAGTTAATCCTATTAGTATTTAGCATGTTATACAGCTATGGAAGTGATAATAAGGAAAGCTTTTGGAAGGCAGTGGCTCGTAACCTTATATTGCCGTGAAAGGCTTCTTACTGTCTGTCTTAACAGCTGGGAGAAGGAAACTGGTTGAACACTTGTAGCGATCATGAGGGAGGTTACGTTATTACAGGAAATAATACTTTTATCAGAAATACACGCACTAAGAACTACTGCAAAATAGTAATTTATAAAACTATTGCAAGTAGGTTACCTTAAGTATTTTGAAGTTCTCATTTCCCTATTATTTCTATTTCTGTTTGATGATAGCATGATTTAAGATTCTATTGACAAGATGCAGTAAATCTTAGCTTTCACTTCTGATATGCTTTTGAAGACCCAATCATATTCAAATTATCTCAAGCAATTAATTTGAGATTTTTGTTTAGCCTGGCAGAGGGGAATAAATAGTTTTAAATCAGCATTATTTTGTGTTAAATTTGCAATTGTATAAACAATACTATATGTCAGTGGTCTTGGATAATACTTAATTGTGAAAATGCTTGTAGGAAAGTGATCTGAAATTGAAATGTACTGATAAGTATTGGACAAGGGATTTGTGTAGTACTGTATAACTTTAGAAAGTAAAGAAAACACGGTAATAAAAAATGATGGTAGTAAGACTGTCCAAAAAGCCATTCCTGTGTCTGTAATCATTAAAAAACAGTCTGTGAGTAGTCTTCAAGATGTTCCTGTATCCCAAGAAATGTTCCTAAAGTATGTTCAGAATTGAAAACTGTGTTTGTAGATGATGAAAGAATGCAAGAAGGACCTCTTGTGAAGGACCATTATTAAGCTTGATCACCACAAAATAAGGATCCAATTAAGGCATTGAAAAGATAAAGGAAGACCATCTGTGAGGAAATTTGCCACAGAAGTAATTGTAAGCTAATTTTTTCAGATAAAGAGGATACTGTACTTTGCAGAAGATAGAGAAGTTATAAATCATTTTAGGTTACGGTATCAGAGACTGTTTACCATGAATCGGAACAAACTGAATAAAAGCAAACAAGCACTTGATCAGTTAAGGACAAGGTTAGATTCATGTTCTTTCTTTCATGTGACAGTAACACTGCATCCGACAGTGCTCCTGAAAATGCTTGAAGCGATGTTCTGGGTAACATACTTCTTGCTTTGAAACATCTTACCCAATTTCTGAAATCCAGCAATGGCTGTATGCACTACATGGCATTTTGTCCCACAGCCAATAATTGTGGAGCAAAGGAAGCTTTTCTTTTTAACTTAACAGAAAACTGTTTGCCACAGAGAATCATTAACTGCTTGGTTTGTTTTGTACTAACAGGAGAAGATAAAGGCTTTTTCTTAATTTTTTACAGGTAACTTTTGGGTTCTTTTTAAGAAATTTCTTAATTAAAAAAAAAATATTGTGCATGATTAAATTCATATAGAATTAATTAGGAAGCAAAGCTTGAGGGGTTATTCAAGTGCTTCACAAAGCCTGGTTAAGGTTAGTAAAATATTGCTCTGGCTACAGAAATGATGTTGCTGAGAAAAAACTGACACATTTCCTTAGAGCTGAGCATAGTTAAATGAAGGTAATAGTATGGTGTTACAGTCACTTTATCAACTGCTGAACTTTGCCTGTGCAGATTGATAGGAATAAATGAGAGCTTGATTTATAGATGGAAAATCTTACAAAATTATGCTATTTCTATAGATAGAAGAGACTGGCTCGTTAAAGTATCTACCAAATGAATAATTGCTTTTTTGCAATGTAAATTTAAATTAAGGAATAGGCAGATATATAATACTCAGCAAGTGTGCTTCCAATTCGAAATGCTATTTAAATATTTTTTAAAATTGCAAAATAATGTGAAATAGTCTATACAGCACTCTTTGATATTGTGTATCTTTCATGAGCAGCTGTAGTCAGCATTATCAGGACCAGTAACTCTCGTGAAACGTTATTTAAATCTTATCTATCTTGAGGTGATCAGGAAAATTAAAGGTATTAGGACAATGAGCTTGATTGAAGAATTTTAAATCCCACTTCTTACTTGCATTATATCCCCCTCTCTTCAGTAATCCTTATTAAAGATCTTTAACTGCTTAGTTCACATGAATATTATGCATTTCTGTGGATGAGACTTTACTATGTAATAAGCTAAGATCTTACTGAAACTATTTTTTAAGTAAGATAAAGAGACTTTAAAAAAAAAAAAAAGGTAGGAGAACCCTGTCATGGGATACATGAAGGTAAACTATATTCTATAAGGAACTTAAGCATAATAGTAAACACTGAGTTGTATGTATAATCTCTCTATGTGAAATTCATACCCTTCTGATCTCCTGATTCTAGTTTTTAATAAATTTAAACCAATGTATATTACTTTTTTTAGACTTCTGTAGAGGTTGTATTTCAAGAATAGCTCTAAATGTGTCTCGGATTTTATAATTGGCTTCTTTCTTTTATCTAAGCTTTTCAGGTATAGTTGAACACGTTTCCTATGATAGTCAAAATTACAAATGCCAGTTATAATGGCAGAACTTATAACAAATGCAATATTCTTTCATCAAGTGAAAAAAAAACTGTATTACTGTAATCTGCTTAATTAATGTATTGTATCCATCTGCTCTTTTTTCTTTTCAAAATACAAACCAGACCACAACTACTTTTGAGCCTTCCAGCTATTTTTCATGTTTTACTCAAAAAGAGTTATATAGCAAGAATAACAACTGAAGCTGATCTTCATTGGTAAAAGTGTACCTATCACTTTATTTTGGTATAGTTTATTTTTCTTCAAGTTTATCTTCGAGATACCGGGGGGTAACGTGCTAGGACAACCATTTCAGAGACTCTGTACTTAAGTTAATGAAATCAAGAAGCAATTCAGAAGAGTCATCCATTCAAATAAAGCTTGCAGAAACACTGAAGCTTTTCCCATCCAAATGTTTTGCTTGAAGCTGTTTTTGCATGTAAAACCTCAGTTCTGACCTTTGTGAGGAAATAATGAATGGTACACAGTTAAAGGCCAAATGCCATCCGTACTCACTACCTTTTGCAATACTGCTTAAGTAAATTAAGTTAGAGCCCTAAAAGAGCACTTAATCCAAAGGCAGTTGAGTATAGAAATTGCACAATGTTCCATAGCAATTTTGGTTTGCGGTTGGCTGATCTGTGAGCCACATTAGTCGAACTGAATCTAAAAGAACTATTTTTTATTAAGTTAATGTCACTAAGGTCAGAGTCTGGATGTGAAGTACACGTATGTGTGTGTTTTTGTTCCTCATGCATGATTCAGTCCACGATGTCTTTTGTATCTTTTATGAAAGTGTAATATTCTCTATGAAAGCCATAATATCTTCACCTACTTTTTGCCATCAGTTCTTGATGATAAGAACTATGCAGATCTCATTGCACACTGCGTAACACATAATATTGCTCTATTTGGGGCATGCTACATTTATTTTATATCAACTCACTAGCTTCTATCTATCACAGCACTTACAGGCCTCCATAATATAGATCCAGCGAACACTCTGCTGGCAGTTAGTTAGTGCCAGTTCTGGATCTACGTAAAACTAAAGCTGCAACAAAAAAATGTATTTTGCCCTGTGCATAGATAGTTTTTAATAGCCCAATCAATCCTTTTCTGTAGGATCAGTTGACTTACACAAGAAATGAGGCATATTTTTTTGAGTCTGGACACAAACTCTTAGTTACAGAAGAGAAAAACACAGAAGGGTTTTACCTATAACTGGTACTATGAAGAGAGGGAGTGGACATATATGAATGACATTTCTGCACTAAATAGAAACTGCTGTAGGATCTGGTTTGTATTATTAAAGAACCTCTCAGGTTTATGTCTATCTCAAAGATGCCTAGCTGCATATTTCATATTGGTAAGGTTACCATTGTTTTACAATCAAAGATGATCCCTACCAATATCAGACAAAGCTATTAAACCTATGTTCCCAAAGAAAGCCTTGCTTTTTAATATTAGTAATCCTTTAATTGACTGGGTGCGGAAACACCACAGGGCCTCTTCTGGGTTCCCTGGAGAGAGGTTTTCTGTGTATAACCTGCTGCAGATGTTTGAAAAAATCTCATTGATATATATAAAGTTCAAAAAGTTTTAAATATTTTTCTTTAAAAAATGGTAAAGCCATTATGTTCAATACATGTAACAATACTTTTCACTTTATGAAATGGGTGGCAGAGGAACTCGAGAAAATTAAAGAGTTAAACAGAAGCTAGCAGAAAGATTTGTCTGTTGGGAGAAACAATGCTTAAGAACGGTATGTAAAGATAATATAAATCATTTGGAAAAGGGGAATAGAAACCAAAAATATAGGCTTCTTCATTTGTATGTATAATTGCATTCACCACCTAAGATGTTTAAATAAAGAGTAAAGCTGCAGGGTTTTTGTGTCTTTAAGACTCAAATATCCTATCTTGTATTTGGGCTGTAAACTAGTTTCAGGTGTCTTGCAAACAAATGTGACATTAATATATTTTTATATATAATATATAAAACATAATGACATAGTAATATTAGAATATTTACAAATAATATTGTCTGTCATATTTATCTTTTTGAGCACCTTAGAGTTAAAATAACGTGGGTATAATCAGCAACATTTTTTTGACACACAGCAAATTGAATCAACAGAAATAATAACTTTCTCCTGGCTGTCAAGAGATGGAAACTTCCTATTACCTCAGAAAATCTTACTTAATATCTTCCAAGCACGAGGTCGTATTGCAGTACATAAAAATGCACTGAGCTGTGTGCTGAGAGTAAGGTACACCAAATATCTTCTTTAGAACATTTTTGTAGTGTAAGATTATCTACTCGTAATGAGAGTATTCATCCTTCACACTCCTGGAATTTTAAAGCTCATTTTACTTTTGACAGTCTTTTATTTCAACTGGCATAGAAAGTTTGCAGTAAGGATAGACCAGAGCTAATTCTAAAAGTGAAAGTAAATACTTGAAACACAGAAAAGACTACTGGTAAAATAAAGAGAACTTTCAAGACGAGCCACCATCAAAATTTCGATTGCAGTTTTTGTAAACAAATTCCTGACTTTGAATATAATTTGTGCACTGTTTAAAAAAAAAAAAAAATGTAAGTAAAAATACGGGCGTTTTATTCTTCCTGCTGCTCTTTTCAAATATATTTGACATAAGTAAATATGGTAATTTCTCTCAATATAAAGCAAGAAAGAGTATAATTATTCTAAATCCTCAAGCTTTTGAAGCTTCTTCCCTTTCTTGTCACTCATTTAGGTATTACTCCTTTTCACTCATTTAGGTATTTTTTTCTTCCTTTGCCTCATAATTCTGTATATTTATTTAACTTTTTCTTCATGTGCCTTCTTACGAAGACTATTTCTTTCATTTTCAAAGCAAAGAGTGAATCAGTATGTGCAGCTTAAAGTCAAACCTGCTGTAGATTGCTGGCTGAGTGAAAGTCTTCAATACCTTAGAATACCTTTTAACAACTGAAATCTTTTAATACAAATAATAACTTGAAACTTCTTTATAGTTTTTAGTTGTGGTATTTGATGATCTTGACAAATAGTACATGTAATATATATACGTAGTCAAATATTGTTAATTTTCTATAATTGGAGATTAATTCACTGTTTAACATTACATACTTCTGCCAAGACAAGATACTTTAAGAGAGGAGAGAATATAGTTTTATCCTCAGTTTTATATACGACGCAGTTTTCAATAGACAAGATATTTTTACAGTAATAAATACATTAAAGATGCACTCACTTCAGAAGTAGTATTTGTATATGAATATACTGGTTTTACGAGTCTGATTTGGGGAAAAGATAAATTCCAATCACTTCAAAGAACAAGCAGGAAAATCCTTATGTGAATATTGTGCACATCTCTACACGGTAATTCATTCAATTTTCAACATCATTTCCTAACTATAACTAAAATTGGTGTTAGCGAAGATTAACAGATTGCTATGATGGAAGGAAAGATAAAATACAATTTATTGCACTGTACCAATATTCAGTGTGGTAGTAAGCATGCAGAATGCATTGAAGGCTGCCTAGAACAGCACTCTGCTTACAAAACAACCAAAAACACTGACTTAAAATAATCTGAATCCTGCCTGGAGCTATATTAATGATTTCTTATTTCCTCTGAAAATATTAAAGATAACAGTAAACAAATTTAAATGAAACTAAATGCCTAGTTACAGTTTTGTTACAACTACCACTGGAAGTTCCCCAATGACATTCAGTGACATAACAGACAATGACTACAAATTTCGTACTATGCTCTTTCCCATTACATTTTTGAGGCTTTTGGTCACCCTGGAACACAAATTGATCTAGAATTTAACCAAAAGACTTGAAACAGTTGTACTTTTCCTGTTGCAGTCTTCCTTATTCTGCTTCCTGATCAGTAGAATGGTAATATTAACATGCTGGATTTTTTTTTTGCAGTTGAAATTTTAAAGAAGCTTTGAAGAAATATTATTCCTTGGTTTTGAAAACTCTTCTGTGAATGAAAGAGAAGAGGGAGAAAATGCTTGTGTCAGGACACACATGGTACAAACTGCTCTTTATGTTCAGAGACGAGGCATTCTTCTTGATGGTATTAAGGAAGAGTCCAGGACTTATGAGTTATGAGTGCACTAGTTTGGCATCTAGTGTCTGATGGATATGAAATCGAGGGCAGAATTTGTTTTGTTTTTATTTTTTGAGTGTCTGTCACAGAAGAAAAACAAAACATGGGGAATCTCAAGCTTTTGTCTGTTTTTCTCTTCCCCAGTCTGCTGTTTGTCTCATAGGGATTTATCTGAACTGAATATACAAGTCTTAAGATTTTGTGCAGAGCACTTCCAAGTTCCCATGTCTTTTGTACAACCTGAGAGCAGATGCTGGTGGGCTCTAATTGCCCTAACCAACGCATAATCATTTCCTCTAATTTCTGCAGTTTCTTTTCACTTTCCCAAGAGTTTATTATCTCCCTGTTTTAGAAGCTAGCTCTGGTATGTCATCACTGCATAACTTTTCACCAGGCTGCTGTGAAATAGCTACGTTGTGAGAAAACTGAGAAGCCTTATCTGAGGCCTTGACCCTTACATCTCTGTCCGCTGCCTTAGGAACTGCATTTAAACTCAGGTACTTGGCTTCCTGGCTTCAACTGGCACCTGCTTCGTTGCTACAGACTGATCTGGCAGGGTTTTTGCTGACTATGTTGCCATCACTGTATCTCTTTGCAATTCTTGTTTGGGCAGCGGGGGCTGTGTCCCATGTTGGTGAGGCTGCATGTTATCACCCTCAGCTCCCAGCTTACCTTGCCTTGTGGAGCAATTTTGAGATCAGCAGCCACCATTTATTTTGGACCTAAGACAATACTAGAAACATTTCTGGGTGGTTATGTCTTTAAACCACCTTGTTTGTTTATTTAAGATACTAGTTTGCTTATTGTTTTATATTCCGCTTTGATAGGGTAATGCCTTAAGACGCTCTACTTCTTTTTGATTGTAGAGGAAGAAAAAATAATCTCCTGTGTTTTTGTAAACAAATTGGCAAATTCACAAACAGCTGCAGCTGCCTAGATGTTCCTGTAATTTAAGTAGAAGCTAATCTAAAATGCACATACACATATAAAAGCATAAATGTTGCGCAGGAATCTGTGCACCTATCTACCATAGGTTACACAGGAAAAAAAATATTTTGATGAGCATCAGAAGCAGCTATTCCCCTTCTGTGCTTCTTCAGCCCAAAGATTTCAGAAGCAAGTGGAGAGCTTCTAGTTTGGATATTTCTTAATCCTGTCAACTGTTGCTTTTGTGTTTTGTTGGTTGTCTTTTTTTCTGAAATTCCATATAAATCAGCATTTTAATTAAAATTTTAAGGTAAAACTGTCTAATATAAGCATAGCTGATTTAATAGAGGTGCATATCTCATGCATGTATTTTCAGATTCGTCATAAATTTATTTTCTGAATGTTGGAATTCTACGTGTTGGAACATGAACTCCTGCCTGCTAGAAAAGTGAATTTTTGAACTATGTTGCTGTTTGTTGCTGTTAGACAGAAAAGCAAAGTTGTGATGTAGACAAACTCACGTTGATGAACTTAAGTGCTGCTTTGAGGGAATGCCCGCCTGCATTTCAAATTGTGAGATATTTCTGTGATTGGTGCTATGGCTCTACTTATAAATACTTAGTTCCTCTGGTCATGTTTTATTGTTCAGTGTTGGAAACTCTAAGAAATATACATACAAATAGCAAAGGTAATTTTGTTTTACCAAATGTTTGACTTCACTTTGTTTGATCATAAAATGGAACAATGTTACCAACATAGAGCCACTTCATAAGATATACCAGATGTACGGCAGTCTAGTTCAGCTATTTCATCAACGTTTCTCAGTTTTAGTAAAAGTGAATGCTTAACACAAGAACCTCTCACCTCTCTAAACAAAGTATTATTTGTCCTCTTTCTGCTTCTTTGGTTTTGTTTTGATTTTTCTTGTTAATAACTCAGGTTGTACCTTTGTAAGTGGTCAATCAAAAGAGAGAATCTATTTTTTCGTTATTTATAGAAGTTTCTCTTCACCCCTAGTTTAGCTAGGTACTGTTTATAGTCTCAATAGTTGTCCTTACTTCCATCAGAACTGCACACTCAATGCTTCCTTCTTTTCTAAATCATTTTACTGCCACATCACCAGTATGTGATGTTTTTTTTTTTTCTGTTGCTCAGCCTCTTCTGCTGGCCCAATGTAATGCATTCACTGTTATCTCTAGTATCTGTAACTCCTTGATTTACTGCTCTGCCAGGCCCTCAGCTCTACATTTCTTCCCAGTTTCAAGTCCCAGTACAGCTCCTGCTTCACATTAAAGCACAGCTTCTTTACTGAGCTTTGTGTTCCTTTATTATCTATTTGCCATACTTCATGTCCACTTTTGGTTTGAGGCACAAAATTGCACTTTCTCACACTGTAGATAGGCACAATCAAGGGTAATCTTCTTCATTTTGTCTGTAGTTTTAATCTACTCTCCAATGCAAAAAATATTTTCAGTTGTTTTTCTGCTTCCTACCCTCTCCCTTTCCCTTCATTCTATCTTAACTCTTCTTCTGTCTCTATTTTTGTCTGTCTTCCTGACATCAGGAGCAGATTCTTGCTACTAATTACTTGATTACTTGTCCACTGCCAGGCCATCTCCCCTATTTCTTTCACTTCTGAATAATTTCTGTCCAATATACCAACTGTAACTGACCCCTTTTTCCCTCCTTTTTGTGATCATGTTGATTTCAATTACTGAGTTGAAAGGTCAGATATTTGAAACCAGTATGAAACATTATTTTTGGAATAATACATTGTTCTTACAACATCAGTATGATGTGGATTGTGTTCTCTTTCAGACAACATTAAATCATCCGCTGCTGTGCATAGGAGCAATTGCATGTTCTGTATTACCTGAATGCACGTTCACTGTTCAGCTGTGAAACTTACTTTGCAGTAGACACAGACAAGTGAGACTTGGTTGCAGTCCTAGGTCTCAAGAAAGACACATCTGCTCTGGTGTTTCATAACTTTTGATTTTTCTGCAAATATTTTCCAAGGTGTGAATCTCTCTCCTTAAAGAGATGAATAAATAGTGCAATCTATGCAGCCTTGACATACTGAAAAAGCGTGCATAGCCAGTAAAACTGCTACATATTACCCTAAATGTTAAGGCAAAAATTATAATTCTGATTCTAATTCACATTAAGCTTGAAATATTTCAGAAGAGACAGCAAGTGAAGTACTTCTATGAAGACATACAAAACCCTTCAATTTGATCCTGGACTCTTGGGTTGTAATTACCATTATGCATGCCATGGCATAAAAGCAGCAGATAACTGATGTGTTGTTGCTTATTTGCATGCATATACCTTTTGCAGTGCTTTTGTGACTCACAGCCTTGTGTTAGTATAGGTTCCCTGTGAACCATTCCTCTCATTTTGGTAAACATGTTGTTGTCTAGACTGTATTATAGAAAAGAGACTTTTTTAAAGGTCCTCTGTAAATGTGGCACATTGATTTCAGATTATGATTTTCAGGTAAAAGTACCTTAACTGACAGCTCTGCAAACTTGTTTGGGTTGCTTGGAGTCAGGCTATGCAAGCTTCAGTTGTAAAGGTACAACCAAGAGAGCAGGTACCAGTTACGGAAATTGCTTCACACTACTTTGCAGGCTTGGAATACTACTTAACAGCTTTGTTAATAATACATGAGACAAAGGAGCCACGTAAATGGATGAGTCAAAATACACTGAGATTTATGGTAGGAATGTACTGTTTTTATACAAACATTTCTATGACTACATTTCCATTTCAGTCTCATTATTGTTATTAAGAGTGATGAATTTTCAATTTTAAATTACTCCTGAGTGAGAATGAGTAGGGCTAGAGGGAATCTTACAAAGGGAGAGGGAGAGTGCAGGAGAAAGGCAAAGCAGGAATATAGGTATTCCTTAGCAGGCGTTTCTTACACGTGATGTGAGTCTGTACCAACAGGGGCCTCAATTCTCCTGAATCCCTCCACTCATGTATGGGCAACAGCGTATAAGAAAATACTCTTTTTGAGGAAGAAGAGAGAAAAATCTACTGTGTTTTACTCAGAGCCACATTAAAAGGAGAGCTGGTTTCCTTGTCCATTACTGGTCACTAAGAATGTTTTTCTTAGTGTATGCTAAATCATTTGTTTTCTGTGTGTCAAGACTCCGGAGAATGTGAAATAATATTAAGACTGCTGCTACAGTCTTAATATGTGTATGTGGGGGGGAGGGGGGGGGGAGGATTCTGGCTATTAGCTGAATTATACTCATTTCCTATTTCTAGAAGAAAACATTGATTCATGGACTAAAGCTATGAAAAATAGGGTCACAGCTTGTTTTTCTCACAGGTTTGTAATAGGCGTAGCTTAGTTGCTGGTGTTTCATTAGGTTGTCCTGTTTTTGAAGAAGTTTTTGTGCCTTATAGAGATTTTATGGGATCTGAGCTACTCTAACTTTCAAAAGTACACAGAAATCTTGCATGTTAACAGACTAATGCCATATCTATCCTGTTTACCTGTCAGTGTGTTGAGAAACTCAGTATAATATTTCCCAAAACATTTTTCTGCATCTGGAGAAATACAATGCCTACCTGAAATGTCAAAGGTACTTCAAATATCCCTACTGTTTACATCATGACTGGTTAGAGAAGGATCACTGTACATTAGCTGTGCTTTCCTCCAAAGGTAATCTGTTTTGGACCTGCCATTCTTACTGACACTGTTGGCAGAAAACAAGAACTGGACTCATGAAGTTCTGTGCAACCTTGGGAAAATGATTTAAGCTGTTTGACTGGCTTCTTGTGCAGTGTAATCAGAACCACTTTGTGATAGTTTTGTACTGTTTTGTTAATTTTGGGTGACTTTAGAACATTCTGTGATGAAAAGCTACCAATGAACTGAAATTACTAATGCTCTTCCAGGAGAATTCAACCACGTCCTTCAAACTAAAATAATAAGAGGAAGAAAGGAATCTTTATGATAATCTTCCCTATACTTCAGTTCCTATTGTAATTAACAACAAAGCTTACGGTGATCTTCAGCCTGCTTTTATGGTCAGCTGATCTCTACAACCTAGCAGAGAGAAAAAGAAAAAAAATCACCCCAGGAAAAAGCCTCTGCAATCTCCAATAACTGCTTTAACAATCCTCTCAAACAGTAGTGCTTTCCCACAGACGTTCACAGAGAATTGCTTTGTACTACTTAGTATTTACTCTACTTTTCAAGGCATTGAGATTTTTCATCTAGATGATATCTCTTCCTAGCTCATTAAGCTCTGTAACCCAAATGAAAGATGCCAAAGTACTTATCTATGAAGAAAACGCACGCTTGTTTCTTGCTGTGCTGTGTGGTTATCTTGAATGATAACAAATTCGATGGCAAGAAGAAAATATCTTTGGTAGGGATAACGGAGCAGGGTTTTTTTTCAGTTTGAACTCATGTCACTCTCCTTTTTGTAGCTTATTGTCTGTTGATGAATTTTAAAGAAGCCCTTGAGGCTTTGGCACTGCATAAAAGCATTGTGCTAACTTCTCAAGTCAAAATATTCCTTAACCTTACTGCACACCCAAACCTGGTTTATGTTGCTTGTTTTTCCTCCCAGCTGGACTGAAAAAGGAACTTGCAGAACGAAGAATGAACTGGAAGTTATTAGTATCACTCTGAGAATCAGGTTTTTTTCTGGCATTCTGATTTAATATCTTTCTGCACCCATTATATGTAACCAATGTTTTCAAATTAGTGTTGCATGTTACATGCAGCTTAAAATGGTTATCCAGCATTATACTACCTCATGCAGATTGATTTTTAGAAGTAATTGCTTTATTCTAGTGGAATTAGACATAATTATGAGGAGTAACACATAAGCTTGTTGTAGCTGCTCGTTTGAGTCAAGCACTGCTGAAGTTCTCTTGTAAACATGACAACATTCTGCCTGTCTCAGTTTAACGTATTTAATAAATACATTATTGGTACCAAGAGCAAAGAGTTATTTGAAAATCTGAATTTAAAAAGTCATAATATCAAATTCATTTTTCATTCGTTTTAAGTCCTGATATAGCAAAGAACATTTCCCTTCAATGTGTAATTCCACAAGTGCCTAAGACCTCCCTTATTTGCTTTCCTACAGCTGTTAGTTTTACTGTCACTAACTACACTCCATTTTTGCCAGAAAAAACTGTTGTAAGAGATATTCAGAAACCATTTAGCAACCATAGCAGACATACAGTAGCTTCTGTTTTGGCAGTAGTACCAACAAGTTTTCATGTTTTATCATTCACTAAATCCTTGATAACTGCCTTCATTAGTTCTGGTATAGAGCATTATGTGATAGAGAGGAATGTGAAAACTTGGAACAAGGAGGATGAGCAGAATCGCTACTTCAAACAGACATCTCTCATTGCACATGTTCTAGCATGGTTACCAAAAACTTCTTTTGTGTTTTTAAGCACAATCCAGTAACCAGACAGCTCAGAAAAACTATTTCTATTTACCATTTTTTCCAACTTGAACAGCTCTATTTGACTTTGAGCCCCTCTGTCTCAGGTCAGGGAGAGCCTACTTTTACTCTCACAGCTGAGGCTAATATTTACACCTGATACTCAATATAAAACAGGTGGAGAGTGCTAAGAAAACCTGGTTTGCAATCTTTCTACACTGTGGTTGACCTCCAGTGTTAGCTGTACTTGAAATACAGACATTTGTTGGATTTTATGGAGACAATACGGGAGCTGAGCTCTTTAGGTAAGCACTGATCATACTCCCCTTCCTCTTTTCTTTAGTTAGTTGGTAGAGAATGCAGATGAAAAGAGCTTTAAGTAGTAGAATTTTACTTTTCTTAAGTATGAGTTGATAAGCAGGTATTTTTGGTATGTTAATCATGCATGTTCAGTTATTCAGGGTTGCTTGATGTTCTCAGTTGTGTCTGCTCCTGGGAAGACCTGAAGGTATTGTGGGAAACTACTGGGGAATTTTAGAGTTAGCCTTAATACTTGTGTTGGTGTATCTCATTTTGCTCTATTAAAACAGCCTTCTTACTGTTTGTGATAGCTTAAGTACAAGCACAGACATGCTGCTGTATCAACTTCTAATGGGTCAATTAGTCTCTTCAGGTCTATTTATATCAGATATATTTAAGAATGATTGTTTGTGCTGTGTTAAAAACTGGAATGGAACAAAAATTTAAATTGTTCGTGAGAAACTTATTTTGTAGCATGAAAACCCAGTAGCTGATCTCTAACAGAGCTGTAATTGTTCAAGTAGATTCCAGAACAACCTCTGTGTTTTGAGCTCAAAACAAACTTGAAAATCAGTTGTGCAGGAAATACTAGTGCTAAAAAGCTTGTGTGGGGTAACCAGTCCTGAGCTTACTTCAGGAAGCTCTGCAAGTTTTCATTCATATGTGAATGGAATATTAACCTCTGGAGATATTACCCTCTTGATGGTTGCACCTTGTCAGCCTCTACGTGCACTCTTGTCAGCCTTCTACGTGCAATAGCGTTTTTTATATTTCTATTTGTAGTGGTAGCTAGAATCTGGAAATTTCTTTGTGTTGATATTGTAGCTTTCCTTTGAATTAATAGCTTTATAACATCCACATAAGACTATTCAATTTTTCACATCCTCTGTATATAAAGGCAAGGCCTGAATTGCCAGTATTCAATCCTGTTATAACGGAGTGCAGGGATTAATATGGTGGGAAACTGCAGTGAGTCAAGTCTAGGTTTTGTGATCTCTAAATGGTGTCTGATTTCATGGAAGAGAGGAGGGGAGAAAAAAAAAAAAAAAAAAAGGAAGACAGAAACTCTTAAGAGCTGTCTAGGCTTGGTTTCATCTAACTGAAACAATGGTGAATTTATTCTACTTGTGTATTACTTTTTAAACAATATTATGACCCAAAACTTGTTTCAAGTGCAGAAATGTTCTTTTGTAAGAAGGGATTTTCTGGGAAAATATTTCTAATAAGGTTTGATACCAGTCTTAACCAATGGTGAAGTTTAGTGAATTACCAATGCTATATTAATCCTCTTGAAGCACAACAATTTTAACTTTAACATCATATGGATGTCAAGCATGTTCACAAAGTATCAGTATCTCTACCTTCAACTCTCCCCTGTAGGGAAGGAGCAAAGAAAATTGCCATTAGCTATTGAGGAGGCAGAATAAAGTGGAATTCCTGCTCTTGATCTTGCAGCAGCTGCTGGTATTAGGGAATGAGAAAAAGGTGGTGGCTCTGGGACTGGGCTGGCTGCCGTTTTCCAGAAATACAAAATATTGTGTAGTCTAAAGGGGACACACAAATACTACCCATCCTCCTGTAGCACTTGAAACTAGAGAAGTCTGGGAAGCATTTCAAATGCTTGGGGCTTAAAAGTTAAAACAAGACCCCAAACCAATTTTACTTGAAACATCATATTTAATGAATTCTTGTTTTGTTGATTTTTGTTGTCCTTGTTTGTTTTAAGGGACAGTAATCTATAAAGCTTCACGATTTTCTTGTGAGAAGATTTAACATGAAGCTAAGTTTGTTTTACCTTTTGATAGCCCATGTGAGTGATTTATAAAAACTTCTACAGAGACACCACCATCTTTGATGCTTTGTTAGGGAGCCAAATTGCTCCAGGTGGCTTAGACAGATGCTAGCACCTTGACTACGCCCTAGTTTGTATACTGTTTTAATAGTTACTAATTACCTATTCAATGTCATTACCATGTTTCTGTTTTGGCACAAAATTACAGAGCAAGTTACAACAGTCACCAAGGTTGCTAAGTATTCTGCCAACAGTAGAATACAAGAATAGTTAGGGTGCTTATAAGGTATGTTAAGAAGCTAGTGTGTGTACTTAACTCTTTCAATTTATGTTTATTTTGGACTTTTTACATTCGTTATGATTTTGATCCTTGACTGGGACTGACAACCTGAACTAATACCACTCACTTCTCCAGTACAGTGCTCTAGCACTTACCAGCGTATTTCTTATGGTTTGGGATCAGTCAGTGGAAAAAATTAAACCTCCTTGGACACTCTTCAGAAATATGGGTGGGTTTTTTGTTTTGTTTTGGGTGTACTAAATACTATTATTCCAAGATCGAAGTTATTAAGGAAGAAAATCTCCAGTGACTTGTTATAAACATTCTGTGTAGTAAACTTAATTTTTATTTTTACTGCAGAAGTAAGCAATCCATAACAAGATATGAGAGAATAGGACTTTCTTTCATTGATCCTTAGTGATTCTGCTTCATAGCAGATACCTATTTCATAGCAGGAGTTTTAAACCATACTCATTTGCTTTTCATAATTGTTTTCCAGGCATTATTTCCTCGTGAATGCCCTGTAGAGGGAGATGGTTTCAGCAGGACAAATTATTTGGAGTAGAGCACCATGTTAATGCCAGATGCCTCTAGTTTTAGCACTACCACATTTGACACTTTGTGTAGGTATGTGCTGCACTCACAGGGTAACCCAACATGTAATGTATCCCATTGTAGGTTGGATAGGACCTTTCCTCTGAGTAATTGTATGTCTACAGAGGAAAGTTTTCCTGGCATAACTAAAATGATTAGTGGTGTGATTTGTTCTAGGAGTATTGCTTTGCTGATAAGACTGTTTTATTTTTATAAAACACAATAGTGGAAACACCAAGAGCATTTTGGCTGGCTTAGTTAATAAAAAAAAAAAAAAAAAAGAAACTATAGTGAGGAGTCAACCAACCCCCATCTAGTAAGATCTTATCTACAACAGAATACTTAATTTTTACATTTAAATTACTGTTTAGCTTTCAGAGTTCACTTCCATGTGAAATATGTAATGAATGCTTACGAAAGCTGTTGTCTGGACCGTCTTTAGGCAATGATCCTTGTGCTTAAGTTTATCGCTTAGTGGCCAACTCAGATTTCAAAATGTAGGTTTTCTTGTGACTGTGATCTATTTTTAATTCCATTAGCTTTTTTGGGCTACAAATAATTCATGGAAGAATAACAATAAATTTCTTACTGTGAATAAATTAAAGGAATTGAGCATACTGTCTGTAAAGGAAAGCATATGTTTTAGATCACAGGACTTGAACCCAGTTCTTTCCCTTTACTGTTGTTGGTATGGAGCAATGGGCCTCAGTGAATTCTGAGACTTGAGGAAATTTTCTCATAAAGGTTTTTTCGTTCATCATGTTTATTTTTGTAAGCTTGTTGCTCCTTATTTCTCTCCAATGCCTTGCTTGAATTTTCAACTAATAATAGTTAAAGCTAGCAAAAATGAGGGGAGATGTTGCATTACAGCTATTGTCAACATCTGAAGTTATGTTTACAGAGCAGTCTTGATTTGAGATGCAGCCTGCCAGAAACCTTTTTTGACATGCTTTGTTATGTAGTTTTACTGTTGAGTGCAGATGAAAAGTTTGTTAGCTATTCTAACAAATACATTGCTTTTCACTTCCCCATTGGTTTTGCACCTGTTTAAAGAAGTTACCCTGTCAGCTGTACCAGTGTAATAATTACCCTGTGCAAGCACCTGCAGGCTGTGCTGCTCTGGAAGGGAAGAAGAACTTCAGCTGCAGGTTGTGCTGCAAAATGTATAGGAGGCAGCAGGTTGTTTTAAACTGGTTTCTCTACCAGGAAGGAGACATGGAGCTGCACCTTTCAGAATTAATTGCCAGTATGGTCTAATCCTGTGCATCAATCATCATGTTACAGGCATTTATTTGAATTATTATTTCATCAGTTGTGATCCTGTGTATGTCCTTGGTGTGTTTGGAAATGTAGCTCCTTCTTGCACTGGAGGAAAAAAAATCAAAGCTTTGTCATGGTTCTTTCACTCTGAATTGTGGGGGGAATTAGTCTCCTTCTAAGTTCATTGGGGAAATTCTGTGGGAGGTCAAGTAACAACAGTGTTTAGCCTTAGGCTTACAGTCCTTTCAAATATGAAAGAAATAATAGTTTTTGTACATTGTTGTTGAGAAAGTGCAGCAGGCAAATAGGAGCCTAGGGTAACTCTAGTGAAAGCCTAACTTCAGGGGGTCAACACTGCAAAGAACGCAGGGGGTTCTTCTCTCTATTGGGATGATTTTGGGGCTTATTATTGGACTGCCTTTCAGTGTAGAGCTAAATCAGAATGGAAAGCTTAAAAGTTCTGAAATAGGGATATGTGAAATCCCACCTGCAGGCTAAATTCTCTTAGAATAAAATTATTCTGGAATAAAGTTGTCTGCTTGAATTTTAAATCCTTTGTTTTTTTATGGTTATGGTTGAAGCAGCATCAACTGCTCAACTAAATTAATGCCATTCAGACTTAGAATGCTTCCATTTAGTGGAAGTAGGAAGGGGAAACAAATACTTGGAGCTGATACATTTGTTGTTTTCCAGTTAAGGAAGCTGGCACATGATGTTACAAATATTCTGGGAAGAATTGTGGTTTTACAGACAATGAAAGTAGTACTTAGAGCAACACGATATCTAGATAGTATTGCTGAGAATAGAATTATGATCGATCTTCTGTTGTATAACCAGTAACTAGTAGGGAAACCTCAAATAAATTATAACCATAGAATGATACAACAAATAGCCATGATCTTTAACACTCGCAAGATCCAAAAGGTGTGTGAGATCTTGCATATTTCTTGTTTAAAGAAACAGTTCCATGACAGCGTAGCTGTTAGGCACTGTACCACCTGAGCAAACAAGTTGTGTGAAGAAACAATCCAGCTGAAAAGTAACAGTTTGCAGTACAAGCTCTTAAAAGTCCAGCTGAGATGAGTAATCATTGAAAGTCTTAGCATTTGGGTTTTTTTAAAATAAGTTTATTGTAGAAACTAAATTCTTTTTTTTTTTTTTTTTTAGGTTGCATTTACATCACTAAAGGACCCTAAATGTGTCTGTGTAGTGGTGTTTGAAGTCATTTACAATTAATATATATACTAAGGTATCTGGTAGTTCTTATTAATCAAAATCTGCTGGCTATGTTTCACAGTTATATTGGAGCTAAATACTTGGATTTCAAATGTTTCCATTGTATTTCTTCATACAAAGTTGTTTGCAGTTTTTCTTCTACGATGTCTACTTTGTATTTTGATAACTGGAAAATAGTTCTCCCAAAATTGAAATAAATATTTTAAGATATCATACCTACAGAGTATTTTACTTTTTTGAGGAAGAAGAAAAGTTGATATTTCTGTTCTGCCCATATTTTTTTAAACAACATAATAAGTTGTAGGATTAGTACTTATAAATATATATATATATGGCAGTTCTTTGTTAATTTAAGTTATAATTTTTGTAAACACTAAGAAGTGTTTATCTTGACCTGTCCATGAATAAGACTGGATTTCAAATTTACTTGTAATCATAACAGTAAAAAATAAAATCATACATACTAGTATGTTAGCATCACCAGGAAGTGTTTTTGTATAAAAAGATCTGTACTTCCTTTCTCTTTGTATTTTAGAATACTATGTCCAGTTCTGGGACCCCCCAGTTCAAAAAAGACAGGGATCTCCTAGAAGGATTCCTGCAGAGGGCCACAAAGATGATTAAGGACCTGGAACATTTCCTGTATGAGGAAAGGCTGAGACACCTGGGGCTGCTCAGCATGGGGAAAAGGATATTGAGAGGAGATCTGATAAATGTTTATAAATATCTAAAGGAAGATGGGAGGCAAATGGATGAGGTCAGGTTCCTCCCAGTAGTGCGTAGCAATAGGATAAGGAGTAATGGCCTAAAACTTGAACATAGGAAGTTCAATACAAACATGCAGATGATCTTCTTTACTGTAAGGTGCTGGAGCACTGGAGCAGGTTGCCCAGAGAGGTGTGGTGTCTCCTTCTGTAGAGATATTCAAGACCTGTCTGTATGCTGACCTGTGAGGCTTACTGTAGGGCATCTGCCTTAGCAGTGGAGTTGGAGTCAATGATCTCTTGAGGTCCCTTCCGATCCCTGTGATTCTATAAACCAAGTGTTTTCGTGCAGCCTGTAGAAAGTAGATGTTTATATATTATTTGGTCTTCTGTAACAGTAAAATTTAGAATTCTTAATTTCCTCTACTATTGTTTGTATATGTCCGCATTGCTTCTTGTGAATGGGAGTGATTGAGTGAAGCTGAGACATTACTCCCCACCTCTGTTTGAATATTTCTTGTAATTCTGACTGAATTGTTTGTGGCTATTGTGCATGTGTAGTAGTGGTGCAGTTGAAAAGTTTCATGCCAGTTGTCCAAATTTCTGACACCTTTGCTACCTATAGGTAGTATTTTCAAAATATTTGAAAAAAGTACTGGTTTTTATTGAAAAATGAGTTAATTTTCTTTTGATAATTTTGGGGTTTATGCTACCAAGAAGGGACTTCAGTGTGACTGAAGACAACCACACTATCTTTTATTTTCTTACTTAATTTGTAGGTCTTAATGCTGCTTTTTGATTAAACTACTTGTACTGATTGGAAGGCAGGGATAGGAGAAGGCATAATCTCCACTAAAACACGGGGTTATAGTCAGGGACCTCCTAACCGGCAATATTTCCAGTCATTCTTAGAACTGCATTTACTTTATTACTAAGACTTCTTTCCATCTAAAATTCTTACTTGGCATATTCAGACCTCAGTTAAAGCAAATCTGGTGCCGTGTGCCCTCAGTAATAGTTATATGTAAAGATCCACTTGTTGCTGTAGCGACACTTATCTGAAGCATACAACCACAATGTAGACAGTGATGCAGCTGTGAAAATTCACAGGTGATTGTTTTTTAGTAGGGAAGGGGTTAATTTGGAACAGGAATGCATTTTTAATTTTAAGGAATGAATAAAGGAAGCAGGTAGGTCATAACAGCTGGCCAAGAGCACTCAGAAAGACTTGCAGGCTCTTACAGCAATTAATCCAGATCAAGAGAGGATTAACTTTGAAGTTTAAAATATCCTTCCTGCCCGAGGAGGGACCAGTTTAAAATGCTCATGAATGGGACAGATATTTGATTTGCAAGAGTAGGAGTTAATTTATGGATATGAAATCTTCTTTTCTGACTTTATAATCTGGATTTTTAGATCTTAATCTTTTGTAGTAGATCATTAGCCCTGGTGATTATAGAGTGAAAAATAACATAAATTGTCTCAGGAAAAGAAAAAGCAGACTCTAAGAAATATGAATTTACCTGGCTTGCTATATCTAATACCAGAGCCAGAAATTCTAGGAAACCTGATTAGCAAACGTGGGAAACTCTAAGTAGAACAACAGCACATTTGAACAGATTAAAAATATCTTATTCTCTCCTAATTTTACTCTAAATTTTCTTGAAAAATAGGTTGATCTTAAAAGGAATGTTTAGGGGAGAAGGTATGTCGATAGCTGCTCTTCTGCTCACTATAGAGTAAATCTCGGATGCTTGCCTGCAAGTTTATTAATAATCTTAATACCAGTTTCTGAATATTTTGGTGGTGTATTTTTTCTGGAAATAAAATAATAAGAGTGTTTTTCTTTTTTGAATCAAAAAAGCTCATTGAGATAATGCAAATAATTATCACATCAGCCACTAAGTGACCAATGAAATGGAACAAGATAGTTTTTTAGTTGACTTGTTTCAGTTTTGAAAATTGTTTTCAGATTTCACACTCTGAGCAGACAGTTTCCTTCATGTTCCCTTGTAGCTTTGTATTTTGATGGGAATATACTGTTCTTAGTCCTTACCAGTATTTGAATAAGGTTCTTTGACTTTTCTGACTGCCTTCTGTCTTAAAAGTAGATGTATCCTTGTTTGGTCTTCATTCTTTTTTTTTCTTTTTCTAAACCATCCTCCTTTCTCCTCACAAAAGCAGAAAGTGAAGCTCATAAGGAGAGAGAACTGAATCCTGACAGCTTCTCCACTCAGACTGAAGGTTTCCTAATCTTTGTCTTCCAGTGCAAACTCCAGGTGTTTTGTTTTTTTTTTTTTTTACATAAACATATTCTTTTGTTAAAAAAAAAAAAAATCTCCTTATTAACACCTTATTATGTTCACTGCTGACTGTGATACCAAGAGCTAATGACAGCAGAAGATTGAGAAAAGGTAGTGTTTGTACTATGTGTCATTATTACTTACTGCGTGATCTCAGAGAAGAACTGAAGATGACCTTGATATTAGGGGCACGTTAGCATATTTCTAGCATGAATACTTCTCAGTGTGTACAACATGAAGTACAGCAACAGTCTCAAAAACATTTTCAACATCACTTCAATGGACAGCCATGGATGTATCATTACATTAGGGACTGACAACCTTGGTACTTCAGAAAGGGAATGGAAAAAGAAAAGCTATTTAACTTGAGATAACGTAGAGTGTGGGAGATGGGAATAGAAATGGAGTGTGATCATCACAGCTACATCCACTGAAGAGCTCTGTCATCAAACTAGTTCTCTAACAAATCAAGTAACAAGAGTGCCAACAAAATGAGACACTAGTTTTGAAGCTTTTTTCTCAAGATGGAGAGTAGGGTAGAGAAGAAAAGGTTTGTCTTTCACAAAAGGACAGACAGACTGTAAATAGTTCATAAAAATCATCTTGAGTGAAGTTAAATACCCAAGTGGCAAAACAAGATCTTGGAGAAACAAAGAATCCTATTCCAAAGTATAACCTACATTGCTGCTTCTCTTTTCATTTCTTTTTTCTTTTTTTTTTTTTTTTGTAGGTTGTCATTTGAGTTTAGCATTTTGTCATGTTAATCTTAGATTTCATAGAATTGTGAGGGTTGGAAAAGATCACTGTGATCATCTAGTACAATCGTTAAGGCATCACCACCGTGCCTACTAAACCACATCCCTAAGTGCCACATCTGCGCATCTTTTGACCTCCAGGGGTGGTGACTCCTCCTCTTCCCTGAGCAGCCAGTTTCAATGCCTTACCACTCTAAGAAGAATTTTTTCCTAATATCCAATCTTAACCTTTTCTGGCCCAACTTAAGGCCATTACGTCTTGTTCTGTTGCGAGTTATCTGGGAGAAGAGGCTGGCCCCAGCCTTGCTACAACCTCCTTTCAGGCAGCTGCTTCTCCAGACCAAATAATCCCACTTCCTTCACCCATTCCTCATAAGACTTGTGTTCTAGTTTTGTTGCCCATCTTTGGACGTTCTCCAACACCTCAATGTCTTTATTGTCATGAGGAGTCCAAAACAGAATACATTACTCAACGTGTGGTCAAACCAGTGTTCTTGTTTGAGCATCTCTCTCAACAAGTGTGATTTTGAGTGATTTCAATAGCTTTTTATCACTATTGCCTGATTTTTTTAGAATTATCTTGAGATATATGCCATGAGATTTTTTTAGAATCTGGTCCCTTTGTTTTTCAGGATATTTATGCTGAGAGCATGCAAAGGGTCATGGGATCAAGACCCAGCTATCTGTGCTTGCCTAGTAGGGAATAGGGAAGGATAAGCTGATGCACATTGTATGTCTTTATTATGCTGAACTGAAATGCAGTTAGGCTGCATATCCAGATGAAGGGTTAGACTATGCTCCTGGAAAGTTTTGAATAGAACTAACTTAGCTACATAGCATCTGAAGTATGTATCCTAATTTGTCATTATTGTCAAGTGGAAATACTGTAATGAATTCGGGAACTTGATCGGCATGGGAGGGCTAGGGATGTGAGATTCTTCTGAGCTGGTATTCCTCTGCTACCCAAGAAAGCTAAGATGAGGGCTGATGTTAGGATGGATCTGCTGCTCACTGTATTCATGGAATTGGAATCATTTTTCTGTGCTTCATTGTCTGTTTAGTGAGGGAAGGTGTTTTGAGTTGGACTTAGAATGGAGTCTTGCCACTCCTGGAACACAAGGGTTGGAAGCTTGGCCCGGGTCAATGCATACTAGGAGCTAGCAAGACTGTATACTCCCCGTGGGATAAGGGTGAGGGCTTTCAGAGGTGGAATTGTATTAGAGTGCTGTGCAGCCTGGAGAGCTCATGGTGCAATGTGGAATTTAAGAGCTGTTGTGGATAGGAATTGTGTCATAGAAAAAAATTTTCCTGTGTTTAAACAAGTGGATATTCTCCTGTAAGAGCACAAGCACACAATTTATGCTTTTGTCAAGATCAAAATTTTCATTTAAACAGCTATTAGTGTTTCTGATTTTAAAGCTACCTCTCTTTTTCAGATAATCTAAGATGAACTGAATTCATGCAAATCTGGGACTCTTATAATGTCAACTGTTAGCATGTTGAGTGATATATTTACTGCCTACTGAAGTCTGAAATTCTGCATTGATTTTTTTTCATGTTATTTATTTTGGAGAACATAGAGAGTGCTTTTCTCACTGATAAAGAATAATGGCTTAACATTTGTAATAATCAAAGGGACTGACTTAGAGTGGAATAGCAAGTCATTCAGCACAAGCCAAAACCAGGAGACATCCAAAACAACAACAAAAAGTTAACATCACCATTTAATGAGGGGAAGCCATGCCAATTCATGAATGCAAATTTTTTGTAAGAAAATTCTGTAAAACTTGGCCTATCTCTCAGATTAGCCCCCGGCTGGTTTAATTTCTCTGGTGTTTACTCAAATCCAACACTGACTGATGGTATTATTTGAAGGAAAAAAGAGAAGTTTGTAGGGAATATATCTTCTTCTGCACTTGTATTTTTATATGTATGACTCTTCTGTGTCATAGAACAACATGCTGACAGGTGGTACTTAGTCACTTTCTATACCTGTTGATTATATGCTTTGATCTGAAATTTATTTTACTCTTCTTGGCAGCCGAACTATTTCTTAATCCATTGATAAAACCTGCTTAATACGCACTTTTAATTACATTGATATCACCAGAAGAAAATGTGGATCACGGAATGACTTAGGTTGGAGGGGACATTAAAGATCATCTATTTCTAACTCCTTGCTGTGGGTAGGGATGTCACCCACCAGATCAAGCTGCCCAGGGCCTCATCCAACCAGGCCTTGAATGCCTCCAGGGACTGGGCATCCACAGCTTTTCTGGCAGTTCTTTCCGATTGCCCTGGCTGCATCAGTGGCAGGGGTGTGCCCCTGGTGTTTCTCCAGTGCTTCAGTAAGAAAAGCCAGGAAGTTCACTGTGAGCTCCCTCTGACCACTGCTGCCTGTGCAGGGCACTCTTCCACCATATGTTCCCAGTGGGTTCTCTGACAGTGCCCACCTGTAGAGGTCAATAGCCACTCACCTCATCTTTCAGATAAGGCTTTTTCCAGTTTTCTAGCTCTTTGTCTATATTTTTAACCGTATCTCAGCAATTTTGCCCAATGCTAATCATGGTGTGATGTCTGTAAACCTGAAAGAAGCCTTCGGTGTGAGACTTCAAACAAGTTGTTTTTTTTCTTTTTTGAGGAATATGTTACACTTTTATTCTTTCTTTGCTTA
This sequence comes from Pavo muticus, assembly GCA_016647715.1. NCBI lineage: Eukaryota > Metazoa > Chordata > Aves > Galliformes > Phasianidae > Pavo > Pavo muticus. Next base: position 1,003,697 of record JACDJE010000170.1, on the reverse strand, counting down.
GGTAATTACGATTCCTCTTTATATTTGTTTCAGTGCATCAATAAAGAGACGTGGCTCAAATAGCTGCTTTCTTATGAGGAGCTTATATCCTGTCTGCTGTGCAGAAAATTTCCTTTTGTGTGTATTAAGGTTATCTGAAACATTACTTAATGTTTTTTTTTCTGAATTCCATATGTAAATATCACTTTGCTGTCACAAAGGCTTTTAATTTGCCATATGAACTCTACGTAGCTAGAAAATGGATTCTTGTTTATCTTCTTTCCCCTGCCTCCAATCTGGAGCATCTGTGCATGACCATCTTTGGCCAACTCATAACCTCACTTAAAGAGTCACGCAGTACAGTCTCAATGGAATCTGTCAGCTGGCAAGTCTTTTCATCCAATTGTGAAAGCATATTTTGTCAGCATGTAGCTAGTGTGTTTTGCCAGCTTTGGGAGCTTTCCAGTCTTTGAGACCTGCAGGGCTGCAATGTAGGAAAACGAGTTTTGTTTAGCATTCATTTTCCCTGAATGTTTTTATGAATGTCCCTTGAAGGGGCCTATCTATCTGCATTAGAAAAAAACTAGGTAATTAGTTTAGATTCAATAGGTAGAGTAAATGACATGATACCATAAGAGATTGTCTCCTCGTAAATTATACACCTCCAAAGAAAATCCACCATGAAAGCTGCTAGATTCACTTGAGGGCAAAGATACTTATTTTAATGTAAATTATACAAGTGAATGGAGAGAAAGATTGTGAATGGAATTCTGAAGTACTTAATTTTGAATCGACTATGACAAAACATTGAGTGTTACTCCTTAGATTTTTTTTTTTGTTGTTCACTTGTGTTCGGAATACCTCAGCTATCTTTTAAAATAAGGTCACAAGAAAGTTAGTACTTAGTTTTGGTTGCTCCTATGATTGCTCACTTGTGAAACTGGAGGGAAATATTTTATAAATTTTGTGGCACAGGATTTAGGAGACCTAGATTCTTACATAAATGAAGTACTTGGATGTGCATAGGCTCCTGTGATTTCCCAACACCATCTGCCTCACTCCCACCTCCCTAGTAAAAAGAATCTCTTAAAACTCCTGAGCAGGTGCTAAAAATAAGTTGATATTTTTTTTAAATTATCAGTCTTATAAATGCTGATTTTTCCTTTTTATTATTTTGTAGGGACTGAAAGATAGGTTTGTATCACTGTATTTTTTTTGTTCTTTTTGACTTGGCACAGGAAAGGCTGACTTTAACTTGTAGTTCTCTAACCTATATTTTAAACTGTAAAACACTGAGAAGCGTGTTAAGGCATGACAATATTGCACAGTTAACAATCACTCTTTTTTTCACTTGTTGCTTCTGGAGACATGTACTAAAAAGAGAGAGGAGAGGGGTGTGAAGCAAACATTTTACAGCTTATGGTTCACAATAATTGACCTTACCAAAGTAAACATGGATGTGGTTTTAAAAAATAGAAAAGCCTCCAAGGACTCCCGAACTCCAAAAGGTCCGTAACAAATATACTCCCAAAACACAAAATGCTGTTAGTCATGAAATATTTTTGCCTGCCATTCTCAGAGACGTGTAAACTGCCAGACATGCCATCTGTCATGCAGCCATTTCAGTGTTTGGCACTGCCAGGAGTGTTAATGCAGCTTGGAGAGGGTGCAGCAAGGGGTGAACAAATGCCACTGAGGAGTATCGCTTGAAAATTGCTTCTTTTTTTTTTTTTCTTCGAAGGTGGAATTTGTAGGTATTAGAGGACAGGGTAATACATAATCTTGATTGAGGAATATGAACTTTGTGGGGCTTTTGCTTCTCTTTTTTTGGTAACCTTTCTTTAAAAAAAAAAAATTAAAGATATATTTCAAGTAGTTTTAAAAATTGCTTGTTATTATTAATGTTTATTACCTTTAGAGAATATTGCAAACATTCATTAGTTTTCCTAGTGAAGAATCCAATATTTAACTTTTAGCTGAGGAATATAAATACTTAAGTGCTATAAAGAAAAATACATATAAAGGAAGCATTTAATAGTTTCATTTATTTCCGTCCTGACCCTTTATTTAATTTTGAGAGTATCCTAAGAAACAGTAGGCTAAAGAATGTTTTTGTTTTTTCCCTCTCTGGTAGAGCCTTTATCTCCCAACTCTTCCTTCTGACGACTTTCTACTGGGAGCCTTCTCTCTTTGGCCCAGGTGCCTTCCCCACCCACATAGGCACTAGGATCTTCTGTCTTGTTTGTCCTTGCTCACATGCATGAGAAATGTTCAATTCTTCCACCTTTTTCCCTCTCACATGTAACCAGAATCTTGATATGAGTCCTTTCACTTAATGTATCAAAACATCCTTTCAATCTTCCATTCTATGCGTGGCACTCCCAGTGCCCTGTTCTGCTTCATGCTGCTAGTAGTGCGACACTGAATTTTGCCATCCTGATTTTAGGTTCCAAAATAAAGTTTTCTCTATGCTAACACGAGTCAATTCCAGGAACAGAAGGACACACCTCAACTCATCTTTGACATTGTTATAATTCAGTACCCGTGAAGGAGACGGCCTCGTTTAAAAAAACTGTTGTAGAGAAGACTCCTGAGTGATCCAACCCTTAGGTCACAGGCAGTGAGCTACTGATTTTCATGGTTCCAAATGAAACCAATGATCCAGTAGTTTTATAGCATTGCATGGTCTCATTAAGATACTTTGTAACCGGTCAATGCAGACATCCTGTATTACCTGAAGTTTTTTCTTCACAATGTTCCCACACTTGTGGAGTTTTAAATGTTTTAATGTTGTACAAATAATAAGTTGTCATGGTTGACATGCTGGCATTTAAAAATATGGAAATATTTTTGAGATCATGGTATAAAGCACGATTGTGATATAAATGTTATTGTGAGCATTTTTGCACTTTGCCACTGAAATAACTTCTTGGATTGTACACTGACAGTCTTCACAGATGACTGAGCCAATCCACTTTTTTCAGAGTATCTTCAGATTTAAAAATAGAATATCTGGTCTACTGATGTCTTCTGATTAGAAAACATTTTCTCAGCTGTGAAGAAAATCTTTTCTGTTTAAAATTCAGATTGGAAACACATGTTTGTTAGAGTGAACACTAGGATAAATTCAACAGCTGTAGGTTTGCAGAGCATTTAGGACTATGACAATGAAAAATGTGAATTAGTCTTTAGTTGGTTTTTGGCATTTTTTATTATTCCTTGTAGATAAACAGCTATTAATAAATGGTTGGTTTGGTTTTTTTCTCCTCTTTATAATCATAATGATAAAGTGGCATGCAAACAGGACAATTGGTTGCAGTGTGCATGCTGAAGACAGGCCTAGGACTGAAGTTAAACATTCCACAGCAGTCTGCAAGATTAGAACGTTTGTAGTCTAGCAGTTTATACAGTTTTTATTGGAATCTATCCAGATATTTGTATGCAGAGAATTATTGCTCAAGGACAAATTGCCGTGATATAATCTAGTATGTTGGGAAATTTCCACTTTAGTATGGTCATGTGCCAAGGATAATACCTTTTGGGTATAATAAAAGGAATGACTTATTCTGACCTCAAAAGATAAATGGACAGATACAGCAATTTTTTGTCATTTTGGAAACTTGACAGCTTCTGTATTCCCTAATCAGAAATCATTAGTATTTTCACTAGTTTGTGCTAAGATTACAACACTAAATGCTGACACTGTTCCTTAAAATGCTCGTATTCCTGGGAAGAGGCACCTCTGCATGTGTACACATTTGAGCTATCTGTACTCTGAATTGTGATTCTGCAGATTTTGTGTAAATGTAGTATGTTATCTATGAGAAGTTCAGGTAACACCATGGCATTTGCTCTGAGGATGCTGTCTGCAATACCGAGGTCTAGCTGGTTCACTTTATTCATCATCTGTGTATGCTGGATGTAATTTTTTTCTGATTTAGGGCTACTTTTTGTCATTAATGTTCAGGAACTATATGTAAACAGATAGGATTTACTCAGTTTTTGGTTAAGAACTTATGTGAGCAGTATTTCCAAAACTATTCTAATACACTCTTGTGGTGATACTCACAGGTGCTAAATCTGAGTAGTTCCTTTGGTAACAACAATCAGCACTAGTCAACAAAAGAAAATGACACATTATACAGGGCTCAGCATGCTCTTATAGTTAACAGCTTCCATTTGAGATCTGCTCTTTGCCCATTTGATTTTGACCTTCTGTAATAGCATATTTTCTACTGTGTAAATACTGTTTGGAGTTTGTTAGGCTCTAGAGATAACAACCCATTCCTACAGGAAGTGCAGTATCAATGGTTACACAGTGAGAGTATTTTAGGAAGCTTTGCCTAATTCTTTAGGCAAACTGCAATATTTTACAGAATGTCTTATGCAGAAGTGTGTGGAGTTTTCTCCCTAAAATCAACTTAGTTGGTTGACATGTATTTGACAAACATAATTTGCATTCATTCAAATATCGACTCCAAGATAGGTGCAGAAATGGAAGCACATCCACTGCATTCAAAATTATGACTCTTCCCTCAAGTTCTTCCTGTTGCTGGGGCTTTTCAGCTAAGGCTGAGGTTGCATCAGGCACATACTGTGGATAATTAGAAATGGAAGAAAATACCATGTTCTGTGCATTTGAATTAAAAATCTCTTATTATGCAAGATCAGTCAGAGTTTCTGCATGGCACTGTTAATAGCTCTCCAGTGAGCTAATCTTAGCAGAGATAGTAGTAGTAGTAGGTTTCTTGATTTTTCTTGATTTTTTTTTTTTTTTTTTT
>JACDJE010000170.1:942292-998197 GCA_016647715.1 Pavo muticus | reverse complement strand
TTTTTTTTTTTTTTTTTTTTTTTTTCCGGACACAGTAAAGGAAGAAGTTAAGGTGTACTTTTTAGGTCAGTATGGCTTGGTATCTTGGTTGTATCTGTTGACATAAAATATTGGCTGATGTGACTTGTAAGGGAAAGATAACTATCCGAGGCTTCAAGGGCTAACTCTGTTGGTGTGGAGCTGGTGATGATAAATTCTTAAGCCATTCAGTGCCTTTCTTAAAATGATCCACCAGCTTATAGGTAAGTTCTTGGCTTGATTTGAAGCACAACTGCCAGTGTAAGAATTCCATAGACAACTAACAGAAAGCTAGCTTACCTGCCTCACAGGACTTTTTTAAAGTGGGGTAATATACATATGTACTTGCTAATTCTGTCTGTGTCATGTCTTATATTCCTAAAAGGCTGAAAATAATAACATTCAGACCTAATAAAGACGTTGCTATTAAAATAAAGTAATATGATTTCTTACTAACAAGTAGTGTACTAACAATTCAATGTTATTTATGTACTGAACTCCACCAACAGTTTTATATTTTTATAAGTAGGTTACAAAGACATTGCAGAAACTTATCAAAGAGTAATGGAATAGTTGGAAAATTGGAGGCAAGGAACAAAAGAGAACAATGAAAGTGTGCTTAGAGGACTCAGTCAATCTAGTCATTGTATGTAAAGTCATAGGCGCGTAAGGTCTGCTTTTCACAGTCTGGCCTGCAGTTTCTTGTAGCCCAATGCATTTTCTAATTTTTTCTCTCCCTTGACATGCGTTTTTCTTCCTAACCTGATATACTAGAAGTATTGTTAATGTAACACACAGTTTTTAAGCACAGAAGGGTTCGCTTCAAGCAGAGTACTGATTTCTATTCCTTGTAAAATGATTATATAAAGACCTCTAAAAACTGCTTTAAAGATATAGAGTATACCATACAACTCACAAGGTGTTAGAGATCAGTTCAGGAGATGAGTAACATCTCTAATTAACTTTTGTGAAATCTTGATGCCTTTATGATGTGAAAGGGCTTATCTTCCTGTGCAGAAAACAGTTGCTTAGAGAATTAGCCTGCTTTGTCATACCAAAAGAGCTGTGGCCCTGCTAACTTTGACTATGCTAGCACCTCAGAAAGCTGTGTGCTGCTGCAAGAGGTTAGCATGCAGGAGGAGGCAGCTACTGCTGCCCTGAAGCAATGCTTAATGCCCAACCCCCTTCCCACTTAGGTACCTCTTCAGTTAGCCTGTCTTCATTGCTCTCAATTTCCTCTTCTCCTCCTGCTCCCACCAGAATTACAGCCAACTCTGGTTCCATGTTCTCAAGAAGTTTTCTTCTGCCTCAGGGAAGTCCAAAGATGGTTGTTTGTGTTGGTTGCTCAGTGGCTGGTGTGAAATGGGTTCCTGGTCTTTTTACTTACTCAGAGGCAGTGATTTCCTCACAACTGGCATTACATGAAGTAAATAACGTAGCTGAGAGCTGTAGGAACCGAATGAGAGAGCAGGAAAATTGTGCATGCTTTCTGTTCAACGCAGAATGACATAGGCAGTGCGGGGAAAGTTCTCATGCCTTTTCTTCTCTTCAGTTCTACTAGAGGAGTTCTGTTGTTGGGATGAGGAGCCTTATACCTTTCTCTCCAGCACATGCACTCAATCTAGGTATCAGAGAAGTGCAGCACCTTTTGGTCAGTAGATGGCATCATACAGTACTGGCATCAGTAAGGAGATATCCACATGGTATTTCACAGCTTTTGTTGCAGGATATTTCAATAAGAGGGATAATTGTTTTGGGCTGCCAGTTTCAGTATGTATTTCTGTTATGGCATGAATGACCAGCTACTATTTCCTGTCATTACCTGTAGTTTCTCTTAGATTTATGTAAGCTCTTTTTAATTAGCCTGCTTTCTAAAGGCTTTCCAGGAAGCAATGCTGTATGAGTTTGTCTATTCTCACGGAAAAGAACATGTCAGACCTATGAGAAACTGAAAAACAAAAAATCCTCCACATTTAAAAAAAGGAAAAAAAAAAAAAAAGGCACAAGTTTGTTTGGTGGAATGCACTGCTGCTGCCATTTGGTAATAAATATTAAGGAAAGATTCTGAAGGGGGTTTAAATAGACTTGGTTGTTTTTCAGCAGTGTATCATAATATTTATATTGGCAGTCACACTGATCCTCTTTTTTTGAGATTACTTTTTTTTTCTTTAAGTGAACATCTTCACTACTTCATCATAGCTAATTACTGAGTGTGCTCTTCTGGTAGCTGTTGGCATTTCTTGCTGCAGAAGTTGGTAACGGTATTAAAACCTCCCTCAGTTGTTACTTGCTCTTACGAAAAATTGTTGCTCTAATTTTCTTCCTACTTTGAGGTTTTCAGTGATTCATTTCTCTTTGGAAGAACTGTGTGGCTTGATCTCATACTTAAATTGCTTTGCATTTCTCATAAGATCACTGAGAGTTTGCTGGCTGCAGCAATGTGCCAGCGTTAGTTTTGCATTTGAACTGGCTACAGTGTGCAAGTAAAGTCTTAACAGAGGAGATTGCGAGAATCCTACTGTTGTTGGTTTGGGGTGGTGGTGTTGTTGTTGTTGTTTTTGCAAATAACTTTGGCTTATTTTTTAAATGGTGTTGTTGATTTATTCAGTGATAGGAGGCCTATTTGTGTGCACAGTAGAGGTCACACACAGCACATAGTGCAAAGCCTCCATGCAGGTGTACAGCCTTTCAAACTCATCTCAGGCCTTGATGAAGTTGCTCACTTGTGAAAGTTTTGCCAGTATAAACTTGTTTGAAGGAAAGTAGGTTCAGATGGTTCTTGAGTAAATGTGGGGAGACCTTGTCTGAAAGGTTGTTAAAGGGAGAGAAAATTAGAAGAAGGGAAAGTAGATGTTTTAGCTTGCCCTCAGTTCTGGGATTGTTTGTACAAATATGAGAAAGATGTCTGTGAGAAATTGAATACTGAGATAATTTCACGCTTCTGACTAAATGGATTTAATTAAAGTTATTTATTGCTTTCTCCCTGCTCCCACAAACACTTAGTATCTTTACCTGGTAGCAAAAGGGTCATTAGTGTAGAAAAGAAAGTGCATGTTTTATTCCCTAGATTATTGAGAGAGCTGACAAGAACTAGTAGAAAATACCAGATTTCTGATGGTGCCCCCAGGCAATAGGGATACGCAAGTGAATGCTGCTACAACTTACAGCTGTATGTTGGCTAGGCTCCTTGGTTAACAGTTCCTTTTGGTTGCAGATGTTCTGAAGGAACTCTTCTCATTGCTGTGGCTTTTTAGGATTTTCTGGAGAGAAAACATCCAGTCTTGTTTTTTCTTTTTGAAGAACAACCCTACTTCATCCCACAGTAAGGTTATTTTCCACCTGAGTAATCTTAGCTTTGTTTTGTTCAAAATGTTGGTTGCTACTTTGGCCTACTTGAGGAAGCATCTTTGCTGTGTATGAATATCAAAACACATGCAGTTTCTCACATCAGTCATAAGGCAGAATATCAGGCCTTACTTTTCCAGAATCTCATTACTAGAACACAACATTCTTCCAGTCTTGGTCACAGTGCAAAAATGGCTTCAGAATTTCCATTACGTCTATATTTTTGACAATTGTTTTTTTTGTTTTTTAATATAGTACTCATAAGATAGATATGAAAAGTCTTATCTTTTTTTAAAAAAAAGTCATTTTTTAAAAGAAATTTTATTTATTTGCTGTTTAAGGAACAAAAACTAATAAAAAAAAAGCATAAGAAATAGTTTTATAATAAGTTTCTGTAGTTAACAGATAGTGAGACAATGTCTACAAGCTTACTTCGTTCTTTTTCCAGAAATACATACTTGGAAAACAGAGCTTATAATTCATGTTTTTTAGAAGCACTGCAGCTCTGTCTTTTTTATAGGTACAAAAATCCCTTCTCTTTGCATGTTGTGGAGGAGGCTTTTTGTGCCATTATCTTCGGACAGCTGTAAACTGCAAATGCCAAGTTAACAGCCTCAGATTTCTGCTTCTAGAGTAACTTCCTTTCACAGTTCTTCTCTCATCTTTGTTCCTACTGATCGTGTAAGTTTTGTATGGGACAGGTGCCTGGGAAAAGGACAAACAGCTTACAGTGTGCCCAGTATCTATTGAACAACAAAAAAAAAAAAAATAACCCCTATCATTTAGATGAGTACAGTTAAAGTACGTTACCCTGCTTAGATCTAAATTGGTTTGGGTTGAGCTGTGCAATGCATAGTAGCAATCATGCTGAATTATAGTAACTATATTCCCTGAGAATTCTAGCTGAAGATCAATAATTTTGCCTCTGTACAGTAAGAAAAATTTTCAATGTATGATATTTCATTAGTTCTTGGTAAGATGAAATCAATATGGGTTCTTCTAGTTTAGTTTTGTTGGGTTTTTTTAGAGCAATATACTGTATAAGAAACCATGCAAGGCAATCTCTTGGGGGAATTCTTTTTTTGAATTCTGGGAAGGGTGGGAGGCGGAGGTGGAAACAACTCTTCAATGAACGTATTCACTAAAGTACTTAGTGTGATTCTCTATTATCTTGAAGGCCAGGACAAAAAAACCCTCAAAAGTACAAGGGAGGAGAGGGAGGTACACAGTAGTATGACTGTATCCAGTCATTTGAGAAAAATACCAACAGCTTCACACTACAAGTAAAATATTTATCATGTAATTCTTACATTAAAGAACAATAAGTGTAGTGTGCTTTCTTATGATGAGGATGTCTATGAGGTCTACAGAAGGGTTAGGCCGCTGGCTGCATTTACTATTAAAAAATGTAACAAGTACATCTAGATGGAACTCTTCTATATATGTAGTTGTATTGTTTACTTCCCATGGATAAAAGTACTTTTATCTGTTGATGTTAAAAAGGGTCATGTAATTTGACTTACCGAATCAACATAAAATTAAAGGAACACCTCATTTTATTGAACACTCCCCAGACCTTGAGACTTGAAGGGAACAGTAAGAGCAAGCAGAAAAAAGTGCTTTTTTTGATCTGATAACTTTCAACTCTACACTAGCAAACCTGGACATTGCTATTTTTGGTAGAGAGAAGACAGCTTTTATGTCTCTGAAAGAATGCTTCACTGAGGTAGTAACTACTACAGAGTAACTTTTTATTAATAGGAATCATTTTTTTAATCATTTTTGTTTTTATTCCTAGCTATATTCATATTATAACCTTTGGATGGTTATTTTCTTACAGGCAAAAACAAGGCTTGAACTTCAGAGCGGCAGTCGATCTTTGACAGCAAAACTTGTTCTTCCATCACGTCAATGAGTTATGTTCAAACATAAGGGCATTCTTTTAAAGGTAGATGAACTAAAATAGCACTGTAAAAAATTATCTTGTTTCTGGATAACTGGTTGCTTCCCATATATATGCAGGCATACACTGATGTGTACATATTCACACACACATATGTATGGTGTGGAGTTCTGGAACAGTTGTCCCTGTGGATCCATTCTTGTGCTCTAGGCTCTGTAGGTTTTCCCATAGTCATTTCAATACACATGCATGTATTCCAAGCTTGACTCCAGCGTTCTCCAAGGAGAAGTTTCTTTGCAGTGGATTCAATATCAAAAGGAACTTAAAGAAAAAATGACAGCTTGTTCATGTAATCTTTAGATTGCCTCTGTGATTGCCTGTCTGAAGTCACTGTCGCACTGTTGCAATGTTTTTTTTTAATTGATCTATTGAGAAAACTCTCTTCTAGAGTTAATACATCAAATCTGGAATAGACATTGACTTTACTTTCAGTCACTTAAAATCACTTTAGCTTAAAACTTACTCTGTGAGGAAATAAAGTAAAATTTTGAAAAGACTTTAACCTCCTCTATCTCTATATTTTTAAGATGAAGTTGATTTGCTATCTTTTCCCCTAACATCACAAAGAGTCTAGGTAATTTGTAAAACAAAACTTTTCCCTCAAATAGTAGATTATGCCTCTATAGAAAACATAATCTGAATGTCTAGTATTTGCCAGTATATGGGAAAATGAGCTTCGGAAATCAGATGAAAAAATTGTACCCCATCTTTGTATTGTGTTTTTCCTCTTCCTTGTGAAACCTGCCAGTTCTGTAACAAGAGCTGTTTCTGAGTTCCTCATGCTACTTAAAGAAGTAATAGAGACTTGGAAGGAGTTTCAGAAGTGATAAAAGCACCTCTCATCAACGTAAGCAAGCGCAAATGTGGTAGTAAGTTAATTCCAAATCTGGGTAGAAACGATAGACTTAAACACCGTGATGACAGAGTTGCGTTTGACCATCATATTGATTAACTTACAAAAATATTGAAATCCTAAATGAAATACCGAATGAACGTCTGGTATTTAGGTTATCTCATCTGTGACAGCAAGATATATGAATTTCTAATTTGTACTTAAAGAAAGATCCTTTTCCATGACAAGTGCAACTTCAATAGCTTGAAAGTAATCAAAAATGTGTTGCTCACATCATATTCTTCCTCTGTACTTTCCTGGGTTTAGAAATTCTCACGTTTTTTGCCCTTTGTTTAGCATCCTGAATGGTAAAGTGATTTTTGTCCTAAATGCAGTGCTGTACTGTAATCTGACATATTTTTCATATTAGAATTATTAAAAAAAAAAAAAAAAAAGCATCTATCTTTCCAGTTGCCTTGCATGACTTTGGTCATTTTATTTTGCTCATCAAATGTTGATGATTTTCCCTGCAGATAGTCTTTTATGCAGAAGCTATAAAATCGCAAGTTCTTATTATAGCTGCTAGTATTTTTCTTCTCTATATTGTTATTTTGATAACACATTCCTATTAGGTAATAATGAGGAAAAAAAAAACAGAACAAGTGTAAGCAGATTAAAAAAAAAATCACCTGAACTAAGTTTAGACTGGTCACTGTTTAGAAAGATGTTACGTTTTGGGCTGGCTAGAAAAGAAAAAGAAATGCGTTGATGGTTCTTCTGGTTTTTGCTGTTAATGCGGGGTGGGATTTGAGGTTTTGGATTTTGTTCTTTTCCCTCTGGCTCTTCATTCATCATGGACTCTGGGTCTAAGTGTTAGCCATATTTATCCTTTAATCCTACTGTCTGGGTTTGTTTATGTAAGATTTAGTGTACAGCAAGGATGGGTAGTTATGTTATAAACAAAACTGACCCTCAGTGCAAGAATGTTTAAATTGCTTTACATACACAAATGTGTTCTGAATTGATTATGTAAGAGCTGGACCCCATGTTCCCTATGTCAATATGAGATGGAAATAGCTGCAAGTTTTATCTGTTTGCAGTTTTCTTTCTAATCTAATGAAATAGGGAGGAAGAGAAGCTAAGTATTACCTTAAGATAGAAACTCCTTTAATAACCATGTTTCATTGTTCAGTTAACTAAAATACTTATAATTGAATACACTTGCTTCTGGCAGTGTACAAAACTAGCTCAGTAAGATTTTTATTTTTTATGGTCCCTGGTAATCCTTACCTTACAGAAAATAATGAATAGGTAGCAGAAGGAGAGGGACTGAGTGAAAGAACATGACAACTATAAATGTTATGGATGCTCCTATCTTTCTTTTTACAAGACCCAATTTTTATATTATATTTATATAACTGAATATATTTTCTTTAATAATTCTTGGCATTGCATCCTCCATTAAGAGAATGTTGTGTTAAGAGTGCTGTAGTTTGAGGCTGGGATCCTGGTGCTTTACCACTTGTATTGGGTGTTTTTTCTTTATTTGAAGAATGTGCAGAAGCAGACAGGAAAAAAGCAGGTAGTCTAGCTGTCTGGACGGTGGCTGAAGTAGTAGTTGTGGAAACCACAGATGTTTTCATTTTTTCTGTACTCATAGGGAAAGTATATAAAAATTCTATTGGGCTTGTCCTGAGATTCTACTGGGAGCTAGAGTCTAAATTTAGTCTGGCTTAAGAGACTCATATGTGGATTACTGATCATTTAAAATCATGCTAAAATCCTGTTTTAATGTCTTAGGTAGGATTTAAATGATGACTAGTTTAGGCCTTCTGTAGAGAGATGGAAAATGACTTTAGGGATTACTAAAAACATACTATTTTGCAATTCAATGAAGCCAAGAGTAATAGGATTTCAGGGCCGCTGATAGACTTGACTCTTCTTTGAAATTACAGCTCAAATATTCTGAGTAAATGCTATTTCTATTTTATTTGCACGTGTACCCCACTCTAACCCCCCAAAATAATATTCAGATGATTGTGACCAGCCTAAAGTCTTAAACAGTGGATGCTGCCAGTATTTGTTGACTGCTCCCTACGCATGTATTTTGTTTCAAAAGAAGTTTCTAACTTTGAAATAAACCTTCCGGTTTTTTTCCGCTGCTGTTTGTGAGACATCCAAAGAAGCAAAAGGCAAAGTAAAATTAAAAACACTGTAAGAGAAGTGCTGAAAACAAAGCTGTACAGAATAACTTGTGTATAATTAGCTGAGGTTCTCCATTTCCCCACAACCCTCAGCAGCTCACTTGCACTGGTGCCTTCATCGATGTCTGCATGTCCATATAGTGGCTCATGGAATAATCCAGATGGAAAGGTCAATTTTCATTGCATTTTTGCAGGGATACAAACAACCTAAGAATCTTAATGATGACTCTAAATCTGATGATAAATATTTAAAGGAGTTCTGCATTTGATCTCAGCTGTAGTGTTACTCTTCATGTAGAAGAGACATCAGCTTGTTGTTAAAATGTTTTTTATTAAAATTGTGTTTTATGACTCCAAATGCAGCAGACCCCTGGGGTGATGTGGGTGTGTGGTCATGTGGTTAGAACAGGAGAGCAAAAGTACTCTAAGAACTCCAACTCAGTGCTAGTGCTGCCCTCAACTCTTTGTGATCTTGGGCTAACCACTAAAACTCTGGAGTTCATTTTATTCATACTGGCTAAAATGCTGGTTTCGGAATGGACAGCGAACCTTAATTAGCAGTCTTTTGATTTGCTTGATAATCTTGGAGGTTAAATGGTATGAAAGATTTTGTTCTCTTTTTTAGAAGAAAAACACCAAACCCACACACATGATTATTCCACCTGCATTGCAAAGCTTTATTACTACCCCAACACTACCATAAGTGAAAGATTCTGCATTCTCTTGTTGTGTTCAGAATCAGTGTTTTCCAAATACCAGAGACATTTAATTTACAGTTCTAGAAAACTAAATGCTGTCACACATCTTGTACACTGTATTATAATTACAGGCAATATATAGGATAATAATAAAATTATTAAGGTTGGGAAAGACCACCACTAAGTTCATGTAGTCCAAGCTCTGACTCACCACCGCCATGTCCCTCAGTGTCACATATTTACCCTTCTTGAACACTTTCAGCGGCAGTGACTCTGCCACCTCCCTGGGCAGCTCTTACAATGCATCAACACCCTTTCTGAGAAGAGATTTTTCCGAATATCCAACCTGAACCTCTCCTGGCACAACTTAAGGCCATGCTGAGTATTTTTGTCAGCTCATACCTGGTCTATTAAAAGCAACTCTAAATCTAATTCATTGCTATTCTATGTTCTTTAAGGTGTGGTATGAGTGCAGATTTTGCAGGTTTCACCTAATTTTCTCCTTTAGGCAAAATATTTATATTACTTAATTATGTGTAATGATTTTCTATCATTTTGCTCATCACCTTGGGAGCATTAAAAAATAAATCAACCTATGTTTGTCAGAAGCATGGACTGATGGAAGGAAAACAAATTGGTGGGTGGGAGACATGCAGGAAATGTTCTTCTGGGGCTTTGTATTCTGAGACACCGAATTGCAAGACTTGTTTTCTGCACCTGAAAATGTTGTTGGGGTGATGAATCAAGCTTGAGGCATCATTTAAGGGAGAGTAGTACAAACATGAAGCAACAGGCCCACTAGTAACAGTGGGGGTTTGGGTCTCTAGAATAAGAAATTTGTCCAAGTAGGAGGACTATTTTTTCTTCTATGAAGTATTCCAATGAAGTAGAAAAATACACTAAACCATACGGTCATTTAGACATTTAGATCAAAGAGTAAGAGGAGCTAAGTCATTACGTCAGCATTGTGGATTAAATCTATTTGGTCTGTGCTAAATATAAATTTTATGTGTGTGGGGGAAGGGTTGCTGGTGAAATCCAGACTACTCTGGGGAAAAAAAGTGACTGTGAGGCATGCATTCTGCTTTTTGCCTTTGTTTGCTTAGTTGATGAGAAGTTGCTGATTACCTTACAAAAATGAATTCCAAAGCATGAGTTTCTTGTTCAGACTGTCTAGCTCATATATGGGCTTCTATTTGTAACAACTGCATTTGTACCATATATAGCAAATGAAAGCAATTAGGATTTAGATGGATTGCATGCCATTACTTCTGTGGCAACAGGAAGCTACAGCTTCAGTTAGTGATGAAGTGACCGTAGGAGCCATAGTATATGATAAGTAAATGCAAGATCAAGTATGCTGCTTTGCTTTGAGGAACTTAAACTTTAGGATGGACTGACAAACTTGGGCAAAGTTGTTGTAGGCAATAGATTAAAAGTGTGGATGTGTTTACAAGAAGAAAATTTTTATTTTCTGTTTTGCTTTATCTTTTCAAGGGCAGTCATCTTGTTGACACTCGGGAATTACAGAGGAGAATGAGAGTGGAGATGCCACAAAAAGCAGCTATTGAGAGAGGTGAGTGCTGCTTAAGCTCTTCTTGCTTGACATATAATCTCTTTTGTCCAGTTTACATTAGTTAGGAAATCATCAGTTCCTCAAAAGGTCTGATAACAGCTGTAGAATAAGATCTGTGATTATTCAGACAGACTTATCCAAAACTAATCATCTGAAATTAACTTGACTTCCTCTGAGAAAATGTAGCAGGTGGTGTGGACAGCAGAAATCCAGCCAATATCGTGTAAGGTTTATGATACCATCTTACGTGCTTATCAAGCAGTGTCTTATTTTTTATAAAGAGAGAGAATTCTGAAATGAATGAGACAATTCTAAAATGCATATATTAGTTCGCTGCTAAAGCATTTTCAAGTAAATGCTGTCAGTGATGTGCTGTCAGATTAGAAGGTTGTTTTTAACCTTGTGCTTCTGGGTTGATTACTACTCTATACTTGTTTGTAGAAATGGTAAAATAGAGTATGAGTTGTGGTGGCAAGCGATGGTGCACCAACTTGAAAAATGGAGATAGCTTTGAAAACTGTTGTAGAAAATAATACTGAGAAAATATAAGGTTAGCTCATAGTTTTGAGCTCTATCCATTGTGTATGCTTAGCCCAGTGATCATTTTTTTTAACTTTGTGTAAAAATGTGTAAATTCTGTGTGTAAAAATGTGAGAATTTTTTGTGTGTTGCCCAAAGGCACAAGTACTTTAACACTTCCATTCAGTAATGTGGCCTGAGAATCTTTGGAGGTACAGATTATCTACACATGTTGAACAGCTTGTAAATTTACTTGATTCGTATTTAACCTAAGGTTTAGTTCTGAATTCACTATGCTACACCATGTTCATTTATAGGTTCTCTTGAAGATGAGAACTTGCGAAGGGGCTCCTTCGTGGCCCAAGTCCATTCACTGTCATAGGTCTGCTAGTGTGTGATATTTGTCTGGAAGAAGCTGGAAGTGAAAATAACAATCTGAAGTTGGGATTTTTCTTAATACATTGGAATCTGTTCCAGTTAACTAAAACATACCGCATTTTCAGGAGGGGATATTTCTGTGTCTAATTCTATGGAAATTGAAAGGAAGTTCTCTTATCTTCTTTGCAATCTCAAGTGTGTATTTCTAGGTATTTGAGCAAGTGAAGTAAAATAACAGCTTTAAATTGTAATGTCTTGCTTCCTGGATAATCTAGATAACCCTTGAAAAGCTCCCCTAGAAAACCACAAAGCCACTTTTTCATCCTGTAGGTAAGGAAGCTTTCAAGATAATTTTCAGATTTATTTTGTTTAAGTTGAGATATCTATATAGACAGAATACAAGAAAGGTCTGAATGTGATAAATTGGTTAAATGAACCTTGCAGCTGAACTGTACCTCCACTGCACTGTATTACGGCAGTGGAAGGCAATTACTAACAAACTGTTTGACAGCAAGGGAAAAGCTCTTCTTTTGTTGGGTGTCATTCAGTAAGGTACAGTTGCAAAAAACTGTTTGTCATTTGCTTCCCACAATGCTCTCCATATTTAATGTATAATCCAGGGTATGATTTAAAGTATTTTATAGCTATTGCTTCAAAGAACTTGCTTGCTAATGCATATTGAGCTCTCTTTTTAATAAAAAAAAAAAAAAAAAAAAAAAAAAAAAAGTAGTAGTAAAAATGTATGTGGATATGACCTAAAGAAAATAGACTTTTGGACTGCTTCCATTCAGGTTACATAAGGTAATATTTTGTTGTCTTACATCATGTCTGTTTAAATTGTTAGGAAGCTTAGGATTACACCATTTCCTAGGGTTTACATAATTAGAAGTTTGGGTTGAGCTATAAAATTAAGTACTTATACTTGTATGGTCAGCACTGATCTTGCTAACTGAAACTGTTCTGGACTACTTTATACGGCCAGACATTCCCACCTCCAGCAGAAGTGGAAATGCAACTGTTATACAGCTCTTCAGTGAGACAGAAAACTTAATTGCTTGAGTCATGCTTAAGTTACAGTTGCAAAATACTTTTTAAAACACAGAACAATTTTCCTTCTCAATTTTGTTGCAAGATTTGAATATTTTTGGTCCCTTTTATAATAGATAATAAAATGTAACCGGATATGAAAAATATGAGATTTCATCATCTGTCTTCACTTTTGAAACTTTGACAGATCTAAGTAAGTATGCTGTGAATGAAGTTGCTTTTTAACCCAAGCTGTCATTAGCTGTGTCCTCTGGATGTTAAAAATAATCAAAACTTGCAGGTTAGCAAAATGTTTCTGCCTGTTTCAGGATTCCAAGTCTACTGTTGCCCCAACAGTAGGGTATTAGTAGATCAATGTACCTCCTAGCTGTTTAGTCTTGGGGTTGGTATGAATCTGTAGTACGTTGGATCCATGTGTTGGCACTGTTGGACTGAAATCTCTGGCATATACCTGTTGATGGCAGGAGCAACTCCCACAGCTGTGATGTCCTTCTGTTGCTGATGTACAGTTAGTAGCCTCTCAATAGAATGGGATATTTGTGTGGGGCCAGAAACCTAGGCCTGAGACTGGCCTTAATCGAATTTTGTATGTTCTTCAATAAAATTACAAAGTGCCCTTGGGCTGTGCAAGCAGAATGGGACTGTTGGATCCTGAGGTTATACTCAATACAGTGCAGCAGTAGCCTCAATTTCCAGTATGGAATGGCAAAGAAAAGCCAAATGGGAAAATCGATGAGAAACCTTTCATAGTTTGAGGCATATTAGAGGGTGCAAAACAGAGGAGCTTTATGTCATTTCCTGTGTGGTTCATTTCTAATGGAGGAAAAAAATCAGTGAAAGCTAACAGATGTAGAGTTTGAGGTTTTTTCCTTTTTTCTTTTTCTTTTAATACAAAATGTGACCAGAATGGTTGTGAGTTTTAGAGATGATTGGTCCAAAAAAAGCCTTGTACCAGTTAATAAACGGTGAGGAGCTGAATGAAAGAAATACATTTGGGAAACAGTCATGTCTAAGGCAAGGAAATTCACAAACTCACTGGTGAAATAATAGTTTATACCCAAAAGGAATATATCTTAGACTGAGAGAGGGCCATGTGCTACTACTTCCTGCTTAATGAGGAAGATCCTTTGAAAGGTGGGACTTAGAAGAGCAAAATCTCTGGAGCAGAAACACAAAGCTTCTTTTCCCTGCTCACTGAGATGTAACACTAGATGGGGTGAGCATGTATTCTTGTAATACTGAGGGAAATCATGATAGTTCAAAACATTTCGTCATTTTTTTCAGCAATGAAGGAATGTAGCCCATGTTTTTAGGTGCTTTTTCTTTCCAGCGCTAAAAGCTAGCGTGAGATTAAAAGAGATATAATTAAAATACTACATTAAACCATTTTAGAATATCTATTCCAGAGTGTACTGTGGAACAGTTCAAACAACCAAGACAAGATACCAGGAAGTTTACACTGCAGAAATACTGGTCATTTTCAACAATAGGAGTTAATTTGGCTGGGTAGTTTTTTGCTATTTTACCAAATTGCTAAGAAGAAATTATTATTAATGATTAGAACAATACCTGATATCAAGAGACAGTTTTTCAAATATTTGAGAAGTTATTTAACTACCAATAGTGCTTTGTTAAGTGATTCTTGATGAATTTATCAGCTAAATTAAGCTTCATTAAGTGATTCTTGCATTATTCTTCAGAAATGGTGTAACTATTTCTGTGTTATATACAGGGAAACTGAGGTAGAGAACTCCAGGTGATTTGCTAATGGCCATGAACAGCATTTAGTTGATGACCAGAACTGAGGGCCAGGTTCTCAGGGCTGCTGTTGTAGAAATACTACCACTAACTCTGATTTTGTATGTGGTTAAATTGAAAAATAAAAACAATTCTACTTCTCTTTCACAAAATTTTCCTTTTGACTACACTAGCTACCCAAATCACATCTGATTCCATTTAAATATATTTTAGAATGGGCTTTGGCATCTGATAGAAATAAAAAACAAGTATTTCTTGTTTTTCAGACCAAGTTTTATTAGCCGTGGTTTTGCTATTTATAAGTTCTATCATATACATGAAGATTTTAGAACTGTTTGTTAGGCTAGAAAAGAAATGCTTCCTCTCTGTTAGGAATATTTCTGTTAAGTATGCTTTTTGACCTTCCACAGTTTTTCATGGGAATACCTCTAATTTATTTGAAGGTTTTTCGTTCTTCATGGCTGGATAAAAGCACTCAACACATTACTCACCTCCAGCGCAGCTGAATGATCTGCAGAACTGGTAATAAAAAATAGCTGAGAAACGACATCCCACGTGTCATTTTATCTCCACTACCCTTTTCAGATTTTCAACTCGCTAAAAAAAAAAAAAAGTGGCAGGACTGAACTTGTGCAAACAGGCTGATGTCCTTCTGAGTGTGACTGAGGTGCTCAGGAAAGAAGGATGAGTAAGATACTTCTCTAACTCTTGAGCAAGTGCATCAGACCCATTGGTATGTATTTCCTCCAGCCTTGAGCACAGTGGGGCAGAGGAGCTAAGCTGTGACTGTTTCATGGCTCAGCCAACTTTCTTCGTTTTCCAGCACACAGAAATTTGCCTTTTGCTGAGGCTGTATTTACAGGCGGAATTTAACCCATAAATGAAGGCCATGTCTCATTTAGTGAGTAATGTTATCCTCTGGATGAGCAGGGAGGAAGCAGCCTAATGAAGCCACGCAGTTTAACCTCAAAATATTCAAAAGTGTATAGGAATCTGATTCCTACTGTCATCTAGTTACCATGTTGTAGAGGGCTGCAGAATTGCTAGCAAGTAGTGCTAGCTCATGGAAGCCTGTGTTGAGGATTTTCTTCTTGATGTTGATGGGTTTCATTGCTGCCGGCTGTAGAGAGTGCAGAGTGGGAACCTCAATATGTGTAACAAATCATTATGTACACAAATATTTCACATATAACAGATGCTTACTAATGTTTATGGAATAATCTAAAATATTACTATGGACAAACATGAGGAGTGGAGCTTCTACTTTTTGACTAAGCTAAGTGTTCCTCCTGTTCAGATAGTACATAACCATTACAAAGACTCTTCAGTGAAGAGGAAAATTACAGTAATTAATTATGTAAAAGGAACTTTCTTAAACTGTTAATTTACTGCATATCTGGTAATGCACAGTAGTAATTCTGCCCTTGTGTAACTCAGGTAGATACTGTATCCTTTCCTGAGATGATCAAGAGAGAGCACAAGTAATAGCTTCTTTTCTAGCATATCTTGCAGTTTTCTGTGCTGCAAGGAGTCTAAATCTTCTTGCCGCGTGTCTGTTCCACTGTTTGCTGTCACGGTGTATGTTGCTGGATGCTTCTGCGCTGGTGACTTCTGGAGCAGCGCTTGCAGGGCAGTGCCTATGGTTGCCTGTCTCTGTGTGGAGGAGCAGTGGTGCTCCCTCTTCCCTTTTTCCTCGTGACCAGTTGAATCTTCCCATGTTGCTCAAGGCCAAGATTGTTCTTGCACCGTTTGCTTACATGTGAATAATATATATACTTAGTTAGTTAATGGAGTTGGCATAAGGACAAAAAACCTCAAAACTGTTGTTTTCTTCTAAGTGGGAAGGAACTGTAATTTTCTTGGAGCCCTAGGGTATTTTGTTTGAAAATGAAAAATGAAATATTTTCAAGCAGATCACTGGATTGGTGGAAGGTCTGGATTCCTGAAAAGTGTGCCCCATATTTGAAGGATGGGATTTCTATAAAAAGAATGTCTTCTATGTATACTCTGATAAGAGGTGTGGATAACTTGCAGCAAGTAAAAGCCAAGATGCATGCAATCTTCCTATTTGAAAGGAGCTAACTGTTTCCAGGTACAGCTGGCAAGGCTTTATACTTCTTTAAGGATTGCAGAATAATGCTCTGTGCTCTAGGAAGCATAATGTACTCCTAGAAGAGTAACGTATACTTTGGCAACAGTGCAATCGGAGCCAAGCCAGGAATAATGAAATCTATAAGCAGTGTCCAATTGCTGAAGAAATTTCTAAGCAGTATTTATCCAGCCACAATGCTGCCTTAGTTGTCTAACTATTCAGTGTTACCTAATGAACTGCAGATTATAAATTGTCTGTATTTCTTTGTTGTGCTTCCACACAAAGCACAAAGTTCAAAGGCTGTGAGAGGTCAAGTACTGATGTTAGCTGAAATCATACCACTTTCATTTTTTCTGTTACACCATGCATAGGGATCAAGACTGTATAGTGTCAATGAATTGATTACTAAATGACTTGGGTATGCTTCAACTAGAAGCCATGGAAGATGCTGCATATACTTCAAGGAGATGATGCTTTGCCTCCAAGACTCAAATTTCTTGTCTAATCCTTATTATCAGAAACTGGACAGTTGAATGTTAGAATTAAGTTGAAATTGATTTTATTTTTTTCTCCAGCATGCTTTCCTTGAGTAAGTGATGTCATATGTGTGCTATATGACTGAACAAGAAAGCTTCTAGAGGACTATGGAGGGAGCTTGGCAGAGGCCCTAGTTTTTAATTCTTTCCATTTTAGAATGAGTTATGTGGACAGTGTTTTCTTTTTGACTGGAACTAGGCTCTTATGCATTTGACTTTTATGAATAGGGAATAAATTATTGTTTGCATGACTCTGCTTCTGCCGTTAAGGCCAGGCTTGCAGGTCTAAAGAGAATGAACTTTAAGTAGCTGCTTGAAAGTTGAGATTGTTGAGATTCATCACTTGATTGAATGTGTATTGTATGTCAAGTGTCCCAGAAATATTTGGAGATTCTGCAAGAGTTGATTCAGGTGTCCTCAAGTCTGACTGGTTGAGTTTCTTTTATAGTAGGCCTTGAGGAGCTGTCACTTGGTTAGGTCTGGCTGGATTGACTTTGAAGGCTCTAAAGATCTTCCTTAAAACAGAAATGAGCCAGAAAATCATTATTCTTGAATTCTAAGTGTAAATGGCTTCAGCAGACCTGGGGAAAAATGCAGATTCCTTCTTCCTTCATTACTTTTGAGGTTTCTGTCTGAGCAGTTAGTGATTAACTGCAAAGCCTGTTTTTTTTCTTCTGAATGGCCAGGGATGAGCTTTTATGGGTCATGTATTACAGCTGAGCCATATTTCTTAATAATTTGAGAGGGAGGTTGGAAGATACTGTTTGCACAAATTGTAAATAACTGAGTCACCAGTGCAGGTTTTATGGGTAGGAAATCCAGCACCTGAAATCCTACTGCTGCAAGCAGTAAAGATGGGATAATAAATGATGACAGTTCAAACTTTGCTCTTTGCATATGTATTGAGAGAAGTAAACTGAAGAGGAATTATCAAGAACTGACTGCTTTGGTCTTAAGACAAGTTAGAGACAGAAACATGTGACATTTGAAATCCCTGACTCAGAAGTAAAGGAAGGCTTTCTAGCTGGTTACACAGTGGGGTGCTGCCCTGTGCCCTCCGTTTAAGCATTAGCTACTCACTTACAAAATAATGTCAGTAGGCTTCTGCCCCTGTGAGTGTTCAGGCTTTGTTATCTTATTGCATGTTTTTTAAGGAAACAATAGGCAAAAGAATGCGTGAAATCCTTCTTGGAGTGTCTCTAATGATTTTTTTGTAGCTTCACAACCCTTGGAGGACAGGCACACAAAGGCATTGGCTCCTAGCTGTGCCTGCACTGTTAAGAAGTGCTGTCAAGCCAGTGAACACCCCTGGGAAGAGAGACCTGGAGGTCTGAGGAGGCCTAAAGTAGAGAGGTGAAACACCACCAAAGGCAAGCTGGAAAAAGTGAATGCTAGCTTTCTATCAAGGGCTGTGCATGCATGTGCACCTGTGAGTGCGCTGGACACTACCTGGTGCAACCTTAACTTTAATATCTGTTTTCTTCAAGTCAGCTAAAATAGATGAAAAAATAAAACAATGAAAACCCACTTATCAGAACTATATTATTTACATTTCTTAAAAGTGTACTTCTAGGCTTTAATATTTAAGGCATTTTGCATATTTTTCTACTTTTTTTTCTTCTAACCTTAGTGTTGGTAGTGTTTCCTGGCTTTTATTGAAGCCAGAAATGTTCTGGTATGTATGTACAACGTCTCATAAATGCTAGCACTTTGGAGCTTTTGTCAAGATGGGAGCGGAAAAATAAAAATGCTTGTCTCATTGTCTTAATTGAATGAAGTACAAAAGTAAGTGAAGAGTGGATGGAAGGCACTGAGGAGTGTTCAAGTATTTCTTGGTTTTAATAATCTAAAACTAGACTCAGTATCCCATTGTAAAACTCAGCTGGGGATTGTTGTTATGCCTGACAGTAAAGTAGCATCAAAGCATCTTTGTTATCAGCAGAAACTGGCACAGTCATGGTGACTGTGGCAGGCCCTAGCAAACATACATGCTTGCATTTCTTGTTTGTCCTTCATAGAAAGGTGCAGTGTTAGTTACCTGGGTGGTGTTCGTTGTACTAGGAGTGTCAGAGACTGTGTGTGTCTTGAAAGCAATCTCTTGGTTGGTTGTTGGTTCATCAGTACTGTGGTATTCATGTACTGTTAGACTCACTAAAAACTACGTTCTCCCTTCAGAGTGTTTTGTCTGGCAGCTTCTTAAAGTTACTGTAATTATGCCCCTTCAGGGTCAGTAAAGGAAGCCCCTTTTTGGTCTCTTGTAGGTCTTCAGCTAGGTTTCAGGCAGTCACCCTCTCCTGAAGTGGTAAATGGGATCTGCACCTTTGGGAGCATCTGTAGTTAGTGCAGCCTCAGGTGCTGGGCAAAGGACTCACAAGAATAATGCCAGGTGCTTTCCTGTCTTGGTGCTTCTAGTACTAAGGTAGGAGAAAGTATCTGACATTGGTAAACTCTACTGGGGTTCTGTGCTGAGAGGAACAGAGAAGAAAAGTAACTCATGGGATCTTTAAAGTAGGAGGTGGCCTTTGGAGATCATCTGATCTAATCCCTTGCTCAAGCACAGACAGGAACCTGGAGCAGGGTAACCAGGACCATGTGCAGGTGGCTTCTGGATCCAGAACTGGGCCCAACACTACAGTGCTGAGTAAAGCATTCTTCTAATGATCTTTGAGAGGGAATAAATTTCATGCTCCTCTGTGAACAGGACCCAAGATACTGAGGAGCATCTTGAATTAGTATATCCATGTGACATTATGAATACTAACGTACCATAACATATTCTGAAATGTGAATGTTAGCTTTATAAGGTAACTATTATTCTTGAGCTACATAGCACAGAGAAATAAATCAGAAGTGAATCCTCTGTCTTCCAGCTGGCTGTGTGTTTGAGGTCATCTTTCTCCTTGATGAAGCCGTGGAGCAGCTGATGCAGTGTTTGTGGCTGTTCTTCCACAAGCAAGCATTGTGGGGGGGGGAGGGGGACGGGACTGTCTTCATAGGTTAGCATTAGTCAGATGCAGAGGAAGAATACTGTTTGTCACTAGAGTGTTCTGCTCTTCTGAAACTTAGCTGATCTCCCTAGCTCTTCCCTCAGTGGTAGGGCTCTAAGCCTTTCCTCCCTGGTGCTGTAAACGGAATGCAAGTACTTGCATAGGTGCTCTCTGCAGTGTTTCCAAGAAAACACTTGAAAATATGAAAGTCTTCTAATAACAGTTTATCTTCGTTCAGATGTGTTGGTCAAAATGACTGGTTTTATCTTAGGTACACTGAGCTTTAATCATTCTCTGCCACGGAATACGTGGGGAAAAGATGCACACAATAGCATGGATTGATTTATCTTACTATCATTTCACATTATTCCTTGTATTGGGCTTTGAAGTATTTGTGTCAGAGCGGGTAGAGTGTGTGTTGGGTTTTTTTCACCCCCATCTTTTCCAGTCCCTACTGACCAGCTGTGCAGGATGTTGCCGTTTTTGTAATAGTGGAAAGAATATCTGGGCTAACTCAGATTTTTGCATGCAAATCGAAAACAACTTCAGCATTTTATTCCTCAAATTATACAATGTGAAATGAATATCCTAGTTAGCTGCAGAGATAAAGAGAAAATATTTTTCTGCTACAGAGACTCTGATTAGAGTCTGTGTGGTGGTCATCGTAGGGTATTTTTGTTTGTTTGTTTTCTGAAATAACATTTTCTTGTGGATGATCAATTGTGACACATTGTGACCTTCCTTATGTAGAATCAACAAGTACTTCATACTACTGTTTATTAAATACTCATTGGTCTGCAACAAATGTGTCATTCATTCCCTTCAGTTACTCATAGCCAGTTTGACAGTAGAGGGCTTTCACTCGTGTTTTTGTCTATTTCTTTTATATGATGGCTAAACAATGGTGAACCAACTGCAGTAAACAGGGTGATAAACTCATAGCCACCAATAAATATATAATTTTTAGCAAACACTAAATTTTAAATGCTATTTATTGTGCTAATGAACTTTTGTCAATAAGGGAAGTTGTACTGAAGACAAGAACTAACCACAGCTTCTCTTATGCTGAGGAAGATTCTTTAATGTGTAAAAATAAGTGCAGTTATTACTAAGGATGCCTAAAATAAGGTAATGTTGTTTTAGCTAATACTCAATTTCCTGTTTCTCAGTGACCTTTTGATGAATCTCTATATTTGTGTCATTTAATGCTCTATTGAGCAATATTGAAATACCAGAATCATCCAATAGTGCAAATAATTCAGCAGTAGTATACAGTGTCTATTAATAGTTCACTGAAATCGTGCATTTCCAGGCTTATTTTTATCAGCTGTATATGAAGTCTTCACCTGCTATATTACATCTATTGTCATTTGGATGCACATAATACTTAAAACAACAGCACATTTGCAAAACTGGAAGATAATTTCCATAAAGTAGTAATGAAAATCTGTATCTCAGTTTCCGCTACAGAGGTGACTGCATGTTTCCCTTTGTTCTTGCTTATTGCCTTTTTCTGTGTTCCTTCAGATTCGTAAGGTTTATTACATACAGAAACAGTAAGGTAAGGTTAAAATATCAAAATCAGTCACTACTTTTGGTACTGGATCATTAGACAGATGAAGGTTTTATTAATCTTCTTTACATTCAAAGGATATTAACTTATTTAGGAAATATTTGTTCTTTGATTATTCAAGCAAAATGTTTGGGAACAGTCTGGGAAGACACAGCAATTAAAACTCATGACCTAATTAAACAATTTCCTATTTCATTTTACATAGTCATGACCTTCATGACATCTCCAACTGGGACATCTCCACCACTATTTCCATTTAAAGCAAACCAAGAATGTGGGACATTTTTCATAATGGAATAGCTAAAGCAGATGTTGTCTGTGTGATTTTTACCACCATCAAATCCATTATTGTCATGCTCCTGGTATGGCTAGAGGCATTCAACATAAAGTGGATGTTTTACAATAATTAGGACAGCAGTAGAACAATATGTGTACTGTGGTCTTATAGAGACCCCCTTCCATTGGACTGTTACATTGTATGCTTCAATGTGCCCAAAGGGTTAAAAGTAGCTGCCTTCTCCCTGAAGACTAAATAATTTCTTGATAAGAAATTTCTTAGATCTTTTTCATTGTAAAAATTTTCAAAACAGAAAAATGCTCTTTCAAACGATTTCTTGTTCAGTTTTCCAAATCCAGTAATTTTAGCAGACTTGGCAAAGTTAGAGGACAAATGTTTCAGAAAGTGCATTTGCATTTTGCGCATAACAGGATTTTGTTTATTTTGCATACCTCCTCTCATTCATTCCTTCTGTTTTCTCCCCAGTTTCTTTCACTACAGTTATAGCCATTTGCCTTCTATTTATTTCCAGAATCTGCAGGAATTCAAAGCCAAAATGTTACCTATTGTGTGTTCTGGTGCCTGTGTATCATACAAGCATATATTCTTTTATAGGCCCATTTCTTAGTCTTACTACAAAAAGAACTTGTGTTTTTGGCTGGATGCTGGAAAGATTTTTTGGAAATATATCCAATTACTGAGTGAGCAAGAGGATACAGTGCATAAATTTTATTATCATTTTTCCATAACCATAGAAAGCACAAGGAGCTAGGAGAAAAACCTCTGGGTCAAATTAGGAACCTGGGATCCTGTCTGCTGATCTTGTATTACCTCAGCACGAACTTTTTCTTGTTTTTATTTTTTTTTTATTATTCCATTATCCCTATTGATGACTCCCTGATCATGTGAGAAACTCCACTGTGAGAAGTTCCCATATCTTCCACTTTTTACAAGATTTGTCTTTTCCTTGCAGAGATCTTAAATGGGTGAAAAATATAAGAGATTTTTTGAAAGTGATCTGACGTGAACTGACTTAAAACACTGCATTTCACTGTGTTGCAGGTTGTGTCGATTTCTGAGGTGTTACATATCAGCCTCTCTGTGGTAGTAATGTAAATGTAAATAAATACATCTTCCAGGTTCAGAGGAGAGCTTACATATACAATGCTCTGGTCTTGTCCCTTCAGGGAATTCTGCACCTTTCTCTTCACTGACATTTTGGTTGCAGACTTGCGTATTGCAAGGCTTGCGAAGACAAGGAGGTGCACAGCACAGATATGAATTCCTCTCTCCTGAAAGGAGCTGACTGCTTAGGGGAGTTTTGAATCATTTGCTTTTTATTTTGAAGTCTGTGCATACAACTTGTTGTATTTTGGAATAGCAAGAATGTTAAATCTGGATTTGTAATATCTAAAAGGTTTTGTAATTAACACTCAATGATATAATTAATCAAAACAGTTTGAAAGCAAGATAAAATCAAACATGCTGTGACAAAACAGTGTTTCTAGATGAGTTATTGCATGCTCCTAGTTTCATAAGCTTTTTAAAATGGAGCTGGGGGATCACTTCTAGAATTAAGGTTTTCAAACAAACCTGTACTACTCTGTTCTTCAATGCTGCGTACTGGAAGTTGATCTTGATTATACTGCTGCTTTAGTATATAATTGTTCTAGGAATTGAATGTTGACTTAGTGTCCTGTGCAAGATAATTCTGTGTCTCTGTACCTGTTTTATTGTACTAACTGAAAGACTGGCTGGCTGCTGTAAATACTTTCCACTGCTCCTCTATTCAGAATCATCTTGTCCTCCTGCCATGTCAGATGATAAGATTACAGTTCCCGGCCATTACTGAATGAAAGGTATTCAGACAAGTTGCAGACGATCACCAAACAGGGGAACAATGAAATATCTGTTCCTGGGGTGGGAGCGAAGAGGATGAATCTCTTTCTTTTGTCAGCTTGTAGAAGACACTAAATTCTTGCAATTCAATTTTTCTCTTTTCCCCTTGTCACTAATCTTTTAAGTGTAGCAAGAATAAAGTTTTCTAGAGAGTTCATCTACTGACCCTATCATCCTAAGAGTGACAAACAAGTCTTTTGAGTTTGTTAATGTATTCAGTTATGGACATGAAGAAATAATATGGAAGACTTTTCTAATGCTGATAATACAGTAGCTTCAGTACATTTCCTTTCAAGGATTTGTAAGAAATCAGGTTAAACTGAGAATGGGCTTTACCTTGTTTTATTTGAAATTTTTTTTTTATAATCTTTTTATATTCTTTTTTTGCCATTGGCTTAAGGAGATACACATGAGTTATAGTAAATATTAGAACTGTTGTACAGATTTCATGATGTTAGTAAATGAAAATAAGTTCAGCAAATGAAATATATTCGTAAAGTTTTGAAATGCTTTTAATTTTCTAGTGTCTCAAAATATCTTTTTATGACTGTTCAGCTGAGCTAAAGCATAGGCAATGGATCCACTAGTAGCACTTCATCAGAACTTTTTCAGAACAAAGCTAATTGGAGAAAAGAAACACTTTACTCTTTAAACAGAACACTTTCTTCCTCTGAGCAGTTTGTGGGCTTCCTCACTGCAGTCATATATTGCCTAAATAGATTGTCTAATGTAACACTGAACTTATTCTGTCTTAATCTTGCATTCAGCAAACCTTATTGACAGACAGAATAATCAGCATGTGCAATTCAATGCCCTTGGAGTTGCTCCCAGCAACCTCAGAGTAACCCAAGAGATGCTTTTCTTTTTCCCCCTAAAGAAGCTATATATGACTTAATGCAGATAACTATGGGCTTGGAGCCCTCTGGGGAGCTCCAAGACATCTTTAATGTGTGGGTGTACCTTATCCTGCCCCTCTGCTCAGAGGCAGAATGTGGTTCCAAGGCACATGAGGCACTTGATACTCCTGTGCATCTGTAATCTGTTAATCTTACAAGCACTATCTATTTTCTTTCTTGGTCAGCTTAGTTTTTAATGTATTTTAGCTTCACAACACCTCTATGAGTTGGTGTGCTTCTTCCTGTCAGCAGTGGGGAATGGAGGCACAAAGAGGGAGCCCATGAGGTGAGAAGGGAGCTACAGAATCCTGAAGGCAGGTCCCTGTGTAGTGTGTGCAGCACTTGGGGTTCAGCGTAAGAAGGCAGCTTGCTGATCAGCTAGGGTGCGTAGCCCTCCAGAAGCCATTAGGAAGTACTGTACAGGGTGTGTGTAAAACCACACCTCAGGGCGTGTGAGTGGGAGGGGAGGAGCAGTCCCAGCTTTGAAGTCTCATCCAGAAAGCAGGTTACCCAGGTTTAGGATCCTCCTTTGCCTAAGGGGATCCAAACCCACTTCTCCCACCTCCTTCTGGAGCTCCTTAATCTCTGTGCTATTGGGCTGCTCTTGGGTGGCAGTGATTTTCTCCCTTCCCACCCTTCCTGCTGAAGCTGTGCCCACACAAGGTCCTCACAAAAGCATCCTGACCTTTCCCTTCTTCTGTACCTTCAGCAAACACCAAAAGCTATCTTGTGAACCCACTTCTTGATATAGACTGAGTATATGTAAAGGGAATGGTGGTTGAAGTTGGCCTGAGGAAGGATGGGTGGGTTACCAACTTGTGGCTAAGGGCATAGCATGGCATCTCAGAATGCACATGGATTTTAGGAAAAAATACTGCTTATTAGCAGTATAATATTGGAGGGGCCTTTCAAGAATCTTTTTTTTTTTTTTTTTTTTTTTTTTTTTTTCTTGGAAGGGATGTGAAACAAATAGAACTTCTTTTCTGAGGTCTCAAAGTAATAAACATTTCTTGGGAATCATCCATGTAAAGCCTTTTGACTCTTGCCATATTTATGCATATATGAATGTGGCTTTGATTAATCTGTGTTCCTCGTTTTTCCAGTGAAACTCTACAATCTAAGGCTAATTAATGCCAGTATGAGAAAGAAATGACATCTAGGACTTTTTTCTGATCATAAAGTCAGCATATGTCTTAATTCATAATTCTTTGGATGAACAGCAGAAGAAAATTGATGCCAGTACAGTTTGCTAAGCCATAACATTTCAGTCTGCATTTATATATAGTTACAGATTTTCTGGCTGATATTATGCATTCATTAAGCTTTTCATCTGAAGATATGTTGTACACAAACAGTGATTTATTTGAACTTGCCTATGTCCTGACAAACTTCAGATTGCGGCTTTTTAAGAAATAAAAGGAAATGTAGTTTGGACATCTAATCTTAATGATAGCTCAACTAAATTCTATTTTGTTCATATTGAAATAATTAAATACACAAAAGACGCATAATTAGGAAGACTTCCTTCACTACCATCCTATTAAAACCAGAAGTTAGCAGTTAATTACAGAATAGTCTGATTTTTATTGGCAAGAGCTATGTATTTTTCATACAAGTTGTATCAAATTCACTACTGGGCCTCTAAACATGTATCCTAGACTTTTCCCCTAGTTTGTAGAGCTGCAGAGTAACACAGTGAATTGCTTAGTAAAAGGCGTTGTCAGACACTGAGCTTTTCTGGCAGTTACTTCTCTTAAGAACTACTGTATAAAACTCAGTGGTATTTTGCATAGTCCTATGAGCACAGCCTGTATTCATGACCAGAACTTACAGATGCAAATGTTCAAGATGAAAATACGTTTTGATTATAAGATCAAAGTGTGTCTGGTCTTGAGCAACTTACATAGCTTCTATGCAGGTTTACTGTTGTGTGCACCTCCCCTAATGGTCAAAGACTAATTCCCTACATATTGGTAGGAATCTGTAGACAGATGAAAGGCAACGCGTAGTTTCTATAGAAAACAGTGGAGAGGCTTCTCTTTCTGCAGAAGCTGAGATTTTTGATACTCTTAAGTAGGGAAAAGGGATTTAAAGTTTTCTTGAAATGAATTGCTAAACAGTATCAAGGCTAGAATACTCTAAAAGATCATAACCCACAAAATCAGCTTGCGTATCAACCTATTTTTTTTCCAACTCTGCTTTTCATGGGTTGCGAAATTTTATGCCCTAAAGATAACAATTCAAGCTGTAGGTGAAGGAAGGAAGCCAGCTGCAGCCTCCAAGGTATATCCTGCCACTGGCCACTTTTATTTATGCAACAGAGTGTCTAATTTTAAGCCACTGTGTTAAAACTGAACTAGGTGAGAAGTGCAGACTGGTTTTGTGGGCTAGAAGTTCTACCTCAGATACATTGTAGAGTAGCACTTAAGACTTTGCTTTTGTTTTTTTTGTTTGTTTGTTTGTTTTGTTTGTTTTTTTTTTTTAGGAGAATCTTTTGAGTTAAGTATCACCGCTGTATCAGGTAATCTACCATTGTTTATCATATGAAAGAAAGCATTGTTATTTTTCAGTATTTGAGTTAAAAAAAAAAAAAAGGAAAAGAAAAACACTTATTTTGGCTAATATCATCATCTGAACATCTGGAATCATTAGAAGATTCAATAGAACTCCTAAACTTTGTTTTTTTCAAGGTAGCGTATGTGAGAAATGCTCACCACGACTCAATATATCATTTTTTGTGGTTTCCTGTGGATTTTTTTCTCGGCCCTTGAAGGAATTAAGTTGTGACTAAGTTGCAGACAGCACTACTTTGGGACTCTAGTTCAGTGCCTGGTAAATCTCTCAGTCTGCAGTTCTGTTCTGGGTTGAACAGCGAGAGAGTGGAACTAAAAAGCATCTGGATGAATAATTAACATGCTTTCATAGATGTGAAATCTTCTAGGGAGTGTCCCTATTCAGAAGAACAAATATTAGTCCCATTTGTTGCTTATGGGTCTTGCAGTGTTGCACCATGCTATTCAAAGGCCTTGAATTCCACAAGAGTGTTGGTGTTTCACTGAAGTGAGCACCCTCTTCTAACCCCTGTCCATTCCTGGAGCTGCCCACTGGCCTCCTTCCCCATACTGCTAGGCCCACAGGGCTGCTGGCATTCACTGAGCAGGAGGTGCATGGAGGGGGCTGCTGCCTCATGCTAGGACCTGGAAAGGCAGGGGGCAAAGAGGGAAAGGAGGAAAACAGTATAATCAGTGCAGCCTGAGAACACGGGTGAATGCAGTTGTGTAGAGAAGATGCAGCCATGTGAAAGCAGCAGACATTATCACTGCTGGCATGAGCACTGGATGAGTGGATTGAGTTATTAAGAATAGATTTTATAGTAATTCTCATGACTGCTAAAACTCGACTAAACTGCCTGCAATACAGTGGGAGATATATATAGATTTTGTTGGCCTAATAAGAGCCCTTGCTGAGACATTGTGTTTGTAAGAAAAGAATGATGTGTTATACTTATATCTAGAACTATAAGTCACACCATCTGCTGATGGAAAATATAAGTATTGCTTTAATGACCTGGAATGACTTAGAAACACGTTAGCTGAAGAGAAAATCTTCTCCTAGGAGATGTCTTCAGACATTAATTTTCCTTAATGGATGACTGTTATATGCCATTTTTTTCATTTCAGTGTTTAATTTCTGCCTTTAAAGATACTTTTACTGGAAATTTAACACTTAGCCATCTTCTTCTTTTAAAATCCAGTGGATTTCAAATATGCTTTAAAGGGAAATATATTATAAACTGCTTCAGGAAATTTAATATTTGATACAACGGAAACATTTGTGCTCAATTGAGAAGTGAAACGAATTTTGGAGAAATACTCTGGTAATACTTTCCCAACTCTTCATCTTGCTTTTTCTGCCAAAAGATTCATGAAATCTGTACTTCAACCTGTAGTATTTATAGTTTTACTGGACTAGGTAGTGCAAGCTCATTAAAAGAGAGATGCTTCTATGGATGTGATATGAATGTTTGATGTATGTTGGTTCTAGTGTCTAACAGGTGAGAACATCTTATAGAGCAATAGGTTGAACAGTTCAGTTGCACTGTTCTGCATAGCTGAGCAAAAAGCCATGTACAGAAGCAGAACATGAGTCTGTGTGGCTGTTCTGTGGCTTTATTTTGTCTTCTGTACTGAAATAAGATGAGGAAAAGGATAACTGTCATGCTAAGATGCTCATGGTGAAATGGTTCACCTATTCAACTGCTCTGTGCTAGAAGGAGACAAGGCAGAGTTCTTGTGCAAGCTGTGTTGGATATCAGCTAGCAGCAGCTCTTCGCAGAATCGAAGGGGTTGGAAGGGACCTCCAGAGATCGAGTCCAACCCCCCTGCCAAAGCAGGTTCCCTACACCAGGTTGCACGGGTGGGTGTCCAGGCGGGTCCTGAATATCTCCAGAGAAGGAGACTCCACAACCTCCCTGGGCAGCCTGTTCCAGTGCTCCGTCACCCTCACTGTAAAGAGGTTCTTGCACACATTTGTGTGGAGCTTCCTATGCTCCAGTTTCTGGCTGTTTCCCCTTGTCCTGTCTCCACATGCTGCTGAAAAGAGTCTGGTCTCGTGACTTTGCCCACCTACACCTTAGATGTAAAGCCAGGACTGTTTTCAAGCACTGGAACCGTTAGCTGATGAGTTGCTTCATAAGGAAGGAATATCTTGAAGAATATGAACACTGCTGCTGCAGATCCGATCCTGCAGTGCTTCTTCTCTGTGTTCCTTTCTTTGACTGCAGTCTCTCAGTTCCATAGGAAGAGCAATAGATGCCGCAGCTACTGGCTACTTCTGCTTTGCCACAGGTCTTTTTGCTACTCAAACCTGTTTCTTCCCTCACCTCTTTCTTCAGAGTAATAAGTCTTCTGCTTACTCCTCAGAAAAAAAAGGTTATTTCTCTACTCAACCTCTGGTTGTTCTCTCAGCCAGAGGGGATGAAACAGTCTGGATCTGGGCATGTCTGCAGTACAGTTTCGCCTTGAGTTAATTGTTTGCTGTTCAGGAAGGCTAGTCTGGACAGACCCTGAATGCTTGGTTTCAGGCTATAAATGTTTGCAGTTCGTGACAATGTATGAATTTTCTGCGTATACAAATTTGACTGGATTCTTATATAGCAATATGCTGTAATATGGTCTTGCCTCTTCTACCTTACCAACACAATTTTAGTTGCTTTTTCTTCTTTTTCTGTGAAACACTGACTGGGCTAAGAGGGGTTTTTGTTTCTAGCAATTAGTTTAGGCTAGAAGTCCAGCCAACTGTAATGACTGAAAAAATTGAAAGTTTGTATCAATGCCCTGCTATACGCAAATGTAAATGGTTTTCTTTCCTATCTGTCTATTTATGGATGTGTGATTAATATTGAGGCTTTCTGTAAACACTTGTTTTCGTGTGGCTTTGCTCCGTGCCCATCATGAAACTGTTATTTTAATGCTACTTAGTAATTTGTGTGTGTCTCTCTCTTCTCCCTTAAATGCAGTGTAAAAAAGTCAGGACAAGTATGATGATAAAGGAAAGAAGGCCACACTATA
The DNA here is from genome assembly GCA_016647715.1 of Pavo muticus. Lineage (NCBI taxonomy): Eukaryota > Metazoa > Chordata > Aves > Galliformes > Phasianidae > Pavo > Pavo muticus. Next base: position 968,029 of record JACDJE010000170.1, on the reverse strand, counting down.
CGGCGTGGTTATACAGTCAGATTACCTTTCCAGTTTGCTCACTGCATGGCTGAGGCTTTTCTTGCAGATATGAATATTAAATCCCTTGAAGTTGATGGAATTATGGGTTCTAGTTTCTGGGCTGAGTAAGTTTGTAGCAGAAAATAATAACTGTCCAATTATTCACTCACTTAGCATCTAAAGTACGAACCTTAGTATGAACCCCCAGAACCCTGGGGTCTGTGGGCAATCTCACCTGTTCCAGATGAACAGATCTGCTTGTGTTGCAGAAGTTCTGGTACCAGTGCTGGAAGAGTCCATGGTGCTGTTAACAGTCAGCAAAACTCTTGCAGTCCTGAGTGAAAGATTGCAGCGCTGCGTTTTTTCCTGACCAAAGGCATTGATAGGTTTTCAGAGCTCTTACGCACTGAACTTGCATTTGGGCATTCAGATGTGGTGGTTTCTTCTAGCTGCCTTTGAATATATCTCATTGTCAGTGTCCTGATGGAGTATTAGAACTAAGCTCGTGCCTTTCATAGTGGCAGCTCTTGACTTGGATTTCCTTCTGTGAAAGTGAACTGGATGTGGGAGTACTACTTAGAAAGGGATCAGAAGCCAGGACGTCTTGGTTTTTTGTTTCTTTTTTCCCTTCCTGCAAACTTAACATGAGCTGAGCATCACTTGAGTCAAGTAGTTGGATATGTGGAAACCTAGGCTTTCACAGTAAATCTTTGATTCTCTTTCTCGGTTACTCTGTGAGGCTGATCAGATCTGGCATTGAGATTTGTATGCTCAGCAAGTAGAATACTGCAACATTACAAATGTCAGTGTTAAAAATTCCATTTTGGTGGGACAGTGCCGTCTTAATTCATTTTCTAGATATATCTTACAACGATGTTGGAAACCTGGGCTTGGGGAAGGTTCTGCCACCAGTGACAACTCCAGACAGGGTTAGCTGTATGAAACTGCAGAAACTCGTGATGCAAGTTTTCTCCTAGTCTAGAACAATACAATTCTCTCATCACTGACATACAACTCTAGGTATCAAAGGCATAGCATTTGAATTACGTAGCAGTGCTACAATTTTCAAAAACTCTAAGTCATTTCTGGCTGTTTTGGCACGTGATTTTCAAAAGCATCAACTTTTTGAAAGATAGGCCTCACTGGAGACCAACTATACTTTAATGTGTACCTCTTCTGAAAGTGGGATTTAGGATCCCAAACTGAGAGCTGGGTTTGGTGCCTTACCTGCACCCTCTCTCTGCTCAGCAAATCTTGCAAAGGAAGGCCCTGCAAGCATACTCAGGCGTGGAGAAGATGTTTGATTTGAAGTCAATGGCTGTCAGTCCTGCCAGACAGGTCGGCTTTTGCTAATCCTTTTTCAGAAATGGGGCCAAGCTTAGGCATGATACTCAAAATGGCGTGGTGTTTGCTTAGCATCAAGAAAGATGTTTGAACGCAGTCACTTGGGGACCACTGTTCCATTATTTTTTTGAAATGAGTAATTTCTTCAGAGTGGGGGGTACAAAGGATAATGCTATTTGCTGAAAAGAAAATGGGGCAAGGGTGTGCCCAAGTAACAAATGAGCAACACACTTCTCAAACAATACTGGAAAATATCTCGTCGTATGCTTACACTTGAGGATAGACTCCAGATCTGAATGCATGACGCTCACAGATGTCATGGAAATTTTAACATTTCTATCTTAGGCTGGAATATTAACCCTTATTACTCATAGTGAATCTTGCAATAGATTGTTCAGCTGCATTTCATACCCAAAAAAAAAAAAAAAAAAAAAAAAAAAAAAAAAAAAAAAAAACAGAGGCAAAAAAAAGCAGTTTTGGCTGTACTAAATTTTCTTAATTTTTGAATGCTGAATGCAGTTGGAATATTAAGCTTTTGCACTTGCACATGTTAAAGCTCGATTTTCCGGTGAGCATAATAATAGATTATTTAATTAAGAGTCATTTAAACTGAGGACTGATTACACGCTGCTTACAAACATTCCACACTGAAATTAACTTAATTTTTCTCCATGGTAATTTGTATTTGTGCTTGTCCCTTACTGACATACTTTTTCATCTACTGATTTTTCATCTAAATAGTATTCATACTTTAAACACTGGATCAAGAACAAAAATCAGCCCTAGTCATCTTGTATTTAATTGAGTAGTATGTGGGCATGAGTTCTGAATTTCTGCAAACACAGTATTAATGGGAATAATTTGTTGGGAATAGACATATTTTTTGAAGCCTTTTTCTTCAGTTTGAAGTATATGTTAATATACAAGCAGTTTATTTTTTCTAGAGAAGTTTTGATTACTTCTCAACTTTAAAACAAAAGATATGAATAAGGAATTGAGTTTGGTATTTCCATTCTTGTCTTAGATCTGATTTTGTTTATTAAATATTTGAATGAAAATGAAGAAAAAATCTCAGGTTAACTACATCTTATGTATCATGGCTACTTTCCCACACACAAGCTTTTGGTAAGGGATCAGACTCTTTGGAACTTGGAGTACTAATCACTGTGGCTACCTAGACAACAGAACTAGCCATAATGTTCATTTGTGTTACATAATAACTATGCCTTTAGTCTAGGCAGATCAAAAGATACAGGATAAAAGGTTTGGAGTTCTTTTTGTACCTAGTATGAGACGCAACCTTAGGACTGAATACTTGTGTAACAAAGCAATGTTGTGACAATACAGATCTCCATGGCAGTGTCCTTTGGTAATTTAAAAATACCAATTTGTTGTTGTTTTTAAGTAAAGCTGGGAACCTCAGGAATGAGCTCAGTATAAGTATTTAGACAAGTAGTAGTCCGAAGAAAATAATTATGAGGTCCCATAGCTATTGATACTAATACTCCTCTGCAGCTACATAGGGGTGATGGAAAGGGAGAAACTTTCATGTTGGCAGCCACAACACAGACAGAACAGCAATAGCTGAAGAGTTCATCAGAGAAGAAGCCAAGCAGGCTTCTGAGTGCTACCTGCTCACTGCATGAATCACACTGCCAGAGCAGTTCTCTGTGAAGTGTTTTGCTTTTGCTGGATTGGTAAATTTAAGTACAACGACTTATCGGAACTTTCTCAACCAGCTCTGTTGTCTTTTACAAATGTTTCTTGTCACGTGAAAATGAATTCACTGTTCATCATGAGGTACAGTGCACTGATTTGGCTGTTTTGATGAACAGTGGTAATTCCCCCATATTCTGATAGGTATCCCAAATGTTAGAATGAAATTCTGCTTGTGTTTCCATCAGGCTACTGAAAGTGTATAGATGTCACCAGAAATAACAGCAAAGTTTGGATCTTCATGGTCAAAAACTCAGAGAACTCGAAAGATGACCAGTTTGCTCTTGGGGACGACCCTGGAAAGGATTTGCAAGGCTGTGCTGCTGCTCTGCCTGCTCCACTTTGTCATCATCATGATTCTTTACTTCATGTGCCTTAAAAACTGTCCAGTTCCAATTCCTCTGCTGTAGGCAGGGATGCTGCCCACTAGGTTGGGCTGTCCAGGGCCTCATCCAACCTGGTTTTGAGCATCTACGGGGATGGGGCATCCACTGCTTCTCTGGGCAACAAGTATCAGTGCCTTACCACTTTCTGAGTAAAAAAATTTCCTCCTAATATCTAATCTAAATTTTCTCTCACTTAGCTTAAAATCCTTCCCCGTTGTCATATTACTATCAGACTGTGTAAAAAGTTGGTCCACCTCCTGCTTATAAGCTCCCTTTGTAGCCTGCCAGTACTTAATGAGATCTCCCTGGAGCCTTTTCTTCAGGCTGAACAAGGCAATTCTGCATAGGGGGAGGTGCTTCAGCTTTCTGATTGTCTTCATGGTGTCCTCTGGGCCCATTCCAACAGCTCCATGTCTGTCTTGTGCTGGGGGGCACAGGCATAGATGCAATACTCCAGCTGGGACTTTACAAGGGCAGAGCAGAGGACAATCATCTCTCTTGCCCTGCTGGCCACCTCTCTTTTGCTGCAGCCCAAGATACTGTTGGCCTTCCAGTTTGCAAGCTCACAGTGTTGGTTTGCATCAAGCTTTCCATCCTCCAGAATTCCTGTCCTTCTCTGACTTTGCTCAGGTACATAGCAATGTGCAACAAATAGAAAACATTAGTATGTGGAGAGAAAGGCAGGTGCTAGAGCTAAGGCCCTAAGTTCAACATGAGCATCATTTTTTATTAAGGGAGCTCCAAAACTTATAGGCTTGGTAAGTACATATTGCCAACAATGTTGAACAGATGGAAAATTCATTCAAGGATAAATTTTTCTCGTATGCATGGTTCTCCTTGTTGCAAAAAGAATATATCAAGGAGACGGGAATTCAATACATTTGTAGAAACAGCAGCTATTTATGCTATTAATGTTCAAGTGAGCCAAAAATTTTCCTCAAACCATAAACTCTCAGCATACAAAATAGTAGGCTTGAGACTGTTGTGAAACATGGTTATGAAATGTAGCTGTCTAGTACTATGCTTTCCTGGTGCTCTTTGACCTCCTGTATTTCTTCGGTAGCTTGAATAAGTCCCCACATGCTAGCTTCTATACATCTCCTGTGGCAGTAAGGGGTGGAGATGTATTTATACCTTGTTTTTTGTCTGTACCACAATACAGGCTGGAAGCGTGGGTCTAGCAGAGAGGAAAACAGGCTGCTGTGCACTTAAGTAAAGCCAGTGCAGCTCCTATGCTGTCTGTCTGTTCCATGATCTCTTCAAAGCAGGGACTGTCTTGTCCTGTGCCTTTTAAACACAGCTAATGTAGTAAGATTCTATCTTGCCGGCTCCTATTGCTATATAAATGCCAATAAGAATGATGTTGTTTAACTCTGGATGAAAACATTGCACAGATTAATCACTGGGTTAAGTAAGTACATCATCTTGTCTTCTCTCACATAGAGATGACAATATCTTGGGCCAAACAGTAGAATTTGTATAAGCTGTTTCTCTATTTGTCTTCGATCAGGGAAAAAAAATCTCTCCTTGAGTTTTTGGGATTTCTTTTATTTATAAAACTACTGTGAAGGAAACTTGGCTGGAGTGCCAGGGACTTAGCATATTTGAGATGAAAGCATGTGGCGGGTGACTTCTGGACTAGCAGGTATCCTTCACTCTTAGTATTTGAAAAGGTGGAACCCAATCACTAATGGAAAAGTGATTTTCCTTTTTTTCCTTTTTTTTTTTTTTTTCCATTTTTTCCACTTTTTCCTCCTCCCTGGAGGAAAAGAAAAATGTTGGAAAACTTGGAGTAAGAATTGGAAGAAGACAGTGAGAGAATTGAAATATATGCTCGGCAAAGGTAAACTATTCCTTTAGGCATACTAGAGGCATAGGAGTTGGTGATTATGGAAGTGGTTATGAAGGTGAAATGCAGAAGGGAGTGTATGTATGGGTCCAATTAATATTGTCAAAACATGGTAATTGCGTTCATTAACTAGAGTAAGTGAACTCCGTGTGAATCACTTCAGTGACACATGACAAAAGACTTTAAACAACTGAAATTTAAATCTGGCTCAGTTGGCTTGTTTTACATGAACTGGTTTGCAAAACAAACGTAGAAATACCATTGCATATGCTTTGCAAGCTGGTTCGTGTAAGCTGGAGTAATAAGTCTTAATCTGCTTTTTTGTTAAACCTATATATTAAATTTAGTTCAATACTCTGCTTACTTTGTGTCACTGTTTTGGGAAAAACATGTAGGTAAAGCAACATGGTTAAAGCAACATGACAGCAGCATCCAGATGATAAAACAGCAACTAAGGCTTAATGTTCTAGGAAGAGAATGCACTGGGGACAAACCATGATGATATAAACATATCATCTAGGGAAGTGCTCTTTCCTCCAGATTTAGTAAGTATGAGTTGGAAGGGAAAGAAAAAAAATGAACGAGTGATACTTCCTCCTCAAGTACTCACTCTGCTATCCTAGTGCAAATTCAGCGCTTGCTGGGTTTTACAGCTGTTGACAGAACCTCAGGAAAATCACAAGGTTCCCCTGTTTACCTGGCTACAATGTCAATAAGCTTTGAAGATACTGTGGCATCAGTCTCAGTCTTCCTGAGGCTGTTGTTTGTTAGATGGCAGTGGTGAGATGGTTTGAAGCACAGGTATATGTTGTATATCACAAACTCTTCAGTTTTATCCCTTTGCTACAATGCAGAAGTTAATTCCTGCTGCCTGCTACATTCCCATTTTCCAGATTTCTTGCTGTTTTTTGTCCTTTCTTTGCTCATTCCCTTCAGCTTCTTTCTGTCCTGTTTCTCTTTCTCAGGCTCTGCTCCATCCTCTGGTGGCATTGTTTCATTTTCTGCTCTCTTGTCCCCTTCCATCTCCAATAGCTTTAGGCAGTACGGAGGCAGAAAGGTTTTTCGCTCAGTACTGGAGGAGAAAGGAACAAGACAAGTGGTGTTTACTGTCCTTGCTGGTTTGTAAATCTCTCTGAGCCTAAATGCCATCTTCTTACCCAAGCCTATCTCTGACAGATAGAAAGCAGGGGATGTTGTTTTCAAAAATCCCACCCTGAGGTCAGTAAATATGTAGAAATGCATTCAAAGTGATTGGATGATCAAGTTATTCTATTACACATTGGAACAAGAACTAATGTTTTCAAAAGGTGATTCATGTCTCTCAATTTCCAAAGCCACTTTTTGTCTGTTCTTAAGATACGTCTATCAAGTTCAGCTTCAATGTGCAGGAAAAAAACACATCAACTCATTATTCTGCTCTGATTATTAAATGTGTAAACTAATAGCCTGATTACATGCAAAAAGTATGCTGTAAGAGATTAAAAGAAGGGGATTACATTAAATTGAAGCAGGGATTAAATATTTTTCCTAAAGGCTTTTAACACTTTTTCCAAAGACCTGCTTGTGAGTATAATTTCACTGATGAAAAGTATTTCTTTTAGAGATAATAGACTAAATAACCAGGTAATTGAGACACGTTAAGTGTGGTGCTAGTAAGCCGATGATAGTATGTTACAGATATCTGAGAGACCTTCTGTGAGTCACAGGTAATTTTTTGTGTGTTTTTTTTTTTTTCCTTCAGTAAATTCTATGAAATCCCAAGACTGACTTAGCACAGTTGTATTCTGAGGGCACACTGCAGTGGTTTCAGTGAGCTGTTAAATGGGAAAGATTATTTAAAAGCATTTAGAACAAGGAAGAGCACACACTTGATTCAACATTAGGGAAACTGAGACACAGAAGAGAAGTTTTTTCAACATTTTCATTATAACAGTGCCTAAAAGGCCACAAGTAGGTGAGACTTCCTTCAGCCAGCTGGTATACAATAGCATGGTACATACCTTCATCAAATGCTGGTGCTCCAAGAGAGTTAATCTCGGAATAACTACTCATGTTATTCTTAGAGCTGGGAACAGAAACTGTCTTCTTATATCAGCTCTCCACAGTAGTGCTACCCCAGAAATAGGGTCTGAGGAGATGTGCCCCCTCCTCACATGACAACTGCTTGCCTCTCATATTAGGAGGAGGAGAAAACTTGGACAGTAGCTTGGAGATGCTTTTTCTTAATTAAAAAAAAAAAAAAAGGCAGCAAACAACAGTACGATGAAACAGCTGGTGAGAGTATGTCCTTAAAGTATCATTACATAAACAACTATAAAAATACTGCTGAGAGTGCACATACTATACTAATGAGTTTTTGCCAAGGTATAAAAAGCAACTTCATATTTCTTAGCAAGTAGGATCCGAATACTAATCTGTGGGGTCCCATCAATTGTAAGCACACTGCTCATGAAGTTCAGAGCAGATACTGATGAGCAGAGGAGGACTAAGTTGGCAGGAAGGAGGAAGAATACTATTGGAGTGGAATCTATTTTTTGGGTAGCATCAGTAGGTTCCTGGACTGCTTTTTAAACAGAAAGGGGAGCCTTAATAAAACTTTCCAGAGCACAAAACTTTAAGTGCAAACAAACAGGTGCATAGGCAATGTGTAAAAAGCCTGGAGAAATTAGATTTTAAGGATATGTTGAAATTAGCACTGTACACTAAGGAATTGGCAGCCGACTGCTTGTAGTGTTCTTCAGCATGTGAAGGTGTGTGAGATTCCACTTTGCATTACAGGCTCTGCTCCGAGACTTTTACACAAGTGATGTATTCAATTAAGCAAGTAGCATTTTAAAGAGAAGATTATTTGACAATTTTGCTTGAAGATATTGGGCTGATTTGTATACGGAGCCCAATTTTACTTTGAGTTCATTAAAATTTCCCTTTTTGTTAAGCTTCCAAGCTCATTTAGCATTGTAAGTTTGTATAAAAGTAGTAACATCTGTGTAGACTCCCTGTACTTTGCAGTGCTCATTTCTTTAAACTTCATATGCCAGCTCAGGAGAAATAATATCGAGTGACTTCAAAGGCCAACTGCTCCCAACAATCCACAACGGCTTATATTTCAACTCGGTGAGCAGCACGGCTCACCAGACCTGTTGTTTCATTTCACGGCTTGTGCCGCTCTTTTCATGTATTGAACGCTGGTCCAAGCTCATTGCAAACTAGCATAGAATTTACTGAGGGTGAAGATGAGGAGGGAAGGGGAGACGGGTGTGTATGTCTCTCTGATTTTTCAAGTCAACCTGGAAGATGTTTTTCACATAATCAAGCTTTATTATCCACTGCTTATTAGTTTTTCTTCTCTCACAGCTACTTAATTTCTTCCCCCATTCTTTTGTATTTTGAAACTACGTTTGCAGCTTCTTTGGAAAAGGATCTGTCACTGTAAGTCAGCCAAGCTCTAATTTGACTGGCTATGTACTACTTCAGAGTGAATGCTGGTAATTAATAGGTCATTCATTTTGCAGTTCAGCGGTGTTCGTTACAGTAAACGTATCCTCATACACACACACCTATTTAAGGCACCAAATGATATCCCCACAAAGTGGCTATTCAAACTGGCAGATCTCTCACGTGTGCTAAGGACTAGAAATACATTGAACTTGACATGGAGTCTTGGTTCTGATAACACTGCTAGATAGTGGATTTCTGAAACAATGTCAGGACTAGAAGGTGGGTTACCTAGCTCATTTCAGGTTTAATATAGGTGAATGCGATTGATGTCATTGAAGCTTTGACTCTAGCCTTCATCTTCCACTGGAAATCTTGTCTTCAGACTGAGTACAGGGCTATATGTGCAGTCAGAACTAAGCTCTAACCAGCATGCAAGCTAACATAAGATGGTGCATGTTGCTGAAAGACTGAGTTCCACCTTACCTGGTGCCTTCAGTTTCTTATTTTTGTCACCATGCTGCGTCACTGGCATGAGTGTGTGATTGTACATTAAGCCCCATCAGAGATTTCACCTGAGTTAAAGCCAATCAATTTTTTTTATTTGGTTCACCATCTGGTCCCACAAACTCTTGCATAGTCACTAAAGAAAATGGCATGTAGAGGCAGAAAAAAGTGGCTAAGGGCAGCAAACAGACAGGACTTGGGTAGCAGTGCTTGATTATACTGGCTTAAAGAGTGCCTGAAACTTAACACTTGATTCTGGTCTGATTATGTCTCCCAAACAAAACTCCCTTTGGTTTCTGTAGATCGTATGAGAAAGGCTGGGTGCCCTCTGTTCCTGCCTCTTGCTTGGGGAAGCAGATAGGATACTGAATAGTGCAATGCAGCGCTGACCTATACTAAGTAGTTCATGATGCTCTTAGTTGTTGGGTTTTTTTTTCATTATTGTTTCATTTATAGTTATATTTATCTTGTCTGGTCTTAAGATGAGAGAAAGATTAGACTGGTCTTGACTCTCCAGAAGATGGAGGTCTGGAGAGTGGAACAAAAATTACAAACGAGGTATTGCTCTGAGATTTCACCTCTTTCTAAACAGTGCTGGAAAGCAGATTTCTGTTATGGTGTTGACCAAGGTTTTTTTTTTTCTGCTGCTCTCACTTCCTTTCCCTCATAAATGGAAAAGAGATAAAAATCCTGCCCTTCTACCTGTGATATGGAATCTTTCCTAACCGCTGGCTGTGTGCCAAGCTAAACCCTGCAGCCAAATTCCCTGTCAAAGCCAAGCATCCTGTGGCTTGTCTCTATTATCTAAGTGAAGATATACAAGTCCAGAGAGGATGGGAAGGGAGAATTACCTAATCCAATGCAAACAGAGATTTCCTTTTCTATGTTAATGTTTTAATAGTTGTTCGAGAGAGAGGAATTTGTGAAGATGTTTGAATTCAGTCTGTATTCAGGAACAAAATCTGATGCTGTTGCACTTGCGTTTGTAACTCTCTTTAAGTATCAAGTAAATACACCCAATTTCAGTTCGTAGCATAGGAGCATGAGGCAATGTGTGACTGTAGGAAGGCCCTACAGCCCTTAACCAAACATAGAGGCAGCAGTGCTTGCTGCAGTGTTCTCAGCCCTGCCCTCATGGGGCAGGGACCAGCAGATTGACAGCGCCATGAACCACCACTCTCTGGGGTGCTGAGAGCCAGAGCAGGCATTGCAAGGTGTCCTACCAGCATGTCCCTCAGTGAGCTAGAACTAGCATGTTTCTGTCCTGCTTAAGTCTTTTCGTAGTTGAGCATATGCAGGCAGACTTGGCTGTGCAGTTTTGGACTTCCTGGCTCCCATTGCCTTGCTCTTTACAAAATACCTGGCACGTGTATCAATAGCACAATGACAGATGGCCTGTTGCAGCTTATTTCTCTAATATGCTTCTTTTTATTGCTTGGTGTGGCTAATGGGAGAACTTGCGTAAAGCAATTTCAAGTTTATTGCTTACATCAGTCACTGCAGAAGCCATCAACAGATGCTTGCATCACCCACGTATTACACCTGCACTGGTTAAAGTAATGTGGTGTGGCACCACAATTCCCCACCCCCTGACTTATTCTTCAGCTCTACTCCCATATGTTTCTAATTGCAGAGCAAGGTAAAGTATCTAATGCACAAATGCCAACGCTTCCCAGTGCTACTACACTACACCAGCAGTGACCAGACACAAGGAATGCACGCTCTGCTTCTATCTTGAGCAGCCCTACAGGCACCGGTGGGCGCATGACACTGTCATGAGGCATCCTGGAGTAGTCTGACTCACTTTCTTCTCACTTCACAGAAGGATAAATGACACCAAGAGAAAACAGTAAACAAAATCCTAGACTTGATATTTTTTAATCACATTAAACTGGGAACATGCATTTTGTTTCATTAAGAATTTTATTTAGTCTAAAAATAGGTTTTTAAATATATTTCCAAGATCGACTAAAACATGAAAATTATATGATCAGTGTTCAAAATTAGCTACAGTTTGTTATAACTGAGACCCATTCAGTGGAATATGATTTATCCAGACTTATACCATATAGGGAATTACAGCATCACCAGATCCCCAGCAGTATTTCTGAGCACTTTCACACTGCCTAGCTGCGGTGTGTTCTGCTGTCCAGCAGAATCCTACCTGTGAGAACACCGCTCAGGAGCAGGACCTGGACTTGGGGTGAGGAAGCTGTGAGGTTTTTTGAGGTTGATTTATCCTTTTTTATGCTTTCTTATCAGTAATTGAAAACTTTCATAAATAGCCTTAAATAAGCATCTCAGAAGTTTTAAGAAGTTCACACTGTCAGCCAGGTCTGACTAAACGTTCTCTGGTCTCTCACTGCTTAAACTGTCTCCGTATTTATTCCAAAACAGAGAAATCTTGACATCTCTTACTGTAAGAGCAGCTCATATATTTTCGGTAAGGGTTAAGCTGCAGAGAAAGATTTGGCAGTTAAGTGAAATGCGTGTTACAGCTGATGCTACATTTATTTTTCTTCTACTGGAACAACTGAAAAGATTAAGCTGTAGTGCAGCTAGGGCTTGAGTCATGCTTCTATCATTGTAATCTCTTGGCCTGATACAAACTGTGTTATTAAAAACGGTAGCTCGGGCTGATTCTGTACGTTGTTTAAGTACAGCCAAGCTCTGCCAGGCAGCAGCTAGCCTAGAACAAAACTGTGGTTGAAGGTGCTGCGTACACAGGGCTCTGCTTATTATTTTCAGTGTCAGATGAACACTGATACTAGTAGATTTCTTAGTATGTCTTGAAAACAAAGCACTCCGATCTACATGTAAGGAAAAGCACTATGCAGAGGTGGTTAATACAGTGTATTAATCTGTATTTTGCTTTAGCTTGCTCTTTCTGAAGAAGTGATTGATCGCCCTTTTTACATTGCCAAAAGGAACTGCAGTACGCTCCCAAACCGTAGGCGTTAGGAGAGCCCAGCGTCAGCTTCGGTAGTGCGGACACCTCTTTTCCTCGCTAGTTCTAAGCGATCAGCAGCTTTTGTGCCAGGGCCTTTTTGTCCGCAGCGGAGCGGGGGTTGCTGGCACCCGGCAGCCCCAGCTTTCCCCCGTGCGCTGCCTTTGCACCGCAGGGGCTGCGGGCTGCCCCGCGGCGTGGGCAGGGCTTCGCTCGCGGCCAGTGCGCCTGCTGTAGCCTGTGCTACGGTGCGGGACGTCGGGAGCCGCGGGAGTAGAAAGGCCCGGCACGAAAATCTTAAGAGCGCAGCAGGCGGTGGGATTTAACGAACGAGCAAACCTAGACGTGAGCGAAACGCTAGCGCGCCGCGGGTGTCTTCTCCTGGGCCAGGAACGGCACGGAGCGTGCCAGCTCGCTGTCTGCGGAGTGTCGCTTCCGCCTCGTCCGCTCCCCGGAGCCGCGGCTCCAACCTCCGCGCTGTCGGCCCCCCATCTGTCCCGCGGCCGTACCTCGGCAGCTGCGGGCAGCGAGCGCAGCGCCGTGGGCATTACACGAGGGACTCGCAGACGGGCACAGAGTCCGAGTCCTGGCTGTGCATGGAGCTCAGCCCCGTGTCCGAGTCCTCGTCGTTGTCGGCGCGGCCCTTGCGCAGCCCGGGATCCGGCCAGCCGCCCCCCGCGGCCCCTCGCGGCTCCGCCGCCGCCTCTGCCACGTCCAGGGTGCCCAGCGTCTCCAGCAGCCGCTGCAGCTCCCGCTCGCGGGCCTCCCAGGCTCGCTGCGTGCAGTCCAGGTCGCTTTTGACGGCCTCTAGGTCTGTGCTGAGCTTGAGGCCGATGTAGAGGCTGGTGCTCAGCTGCGTCTTGACCCGCTCGTGCTCTAGCTGCAGCTCGCCCTCGCCGCCGCCGCTCAGCTCGGTGGTGTGGCAGTCCGCCTCGGCCAGGCCGGGCCCCGCCGCCAGCTCCAGCTCGTCCCGCCGCCGCTTCATCCAGCGCTCGTTGAGCTCCTCCTGGATCTCGGCGGCCAGGTGCTCCAGCAGCTCCTCCTGCCGCGCCCGCTGCTCTTGCAGCTGCAGCACCTCCTCGCACTTCCTGGCGTAGTCGTCCTCGGGGCGGCCGGCGCCGGGCTGCGCCTCCCGGCCCGGCTCCTCGCCGCCGGCGCCCACCAGGTAGGTGTCCTGCACGTAGTTGACGCCGTGCCGCTTCATGCGGTCCAGGTGGATCTTGGCCTCGTAGCGGTCGATCTCGCGGTCCAGCTCTCGCAGCCGCTGGATCTGCTGCCGGATGGTGTGGTCCTGCGAGAGCACCAGGTGCACCAGCGTCTCCATCCTCTCGGCAGACGAGGCCTCCCGGGCCAGCGGCTGCTGCCGCTTCTTGTTGATCTTGGCCAGCTTGCGGAAGGCTTTTCGCACCACCCGCCGCTGCCGCTCCTGCGTGAGCGCCAGGCTGGCGCGGGCCGCCCCCAGGCCGTGGCCGGGCCGCTCCCTGCTCAGCACCACCCGCGCCTCGGCGCTGCGCGGACCCGCGTTGGGCAGCGAGGCCTCGCTGCGCACCAGTACGAAGCGCACGTTCTCCTGCTCGTCGCCCCACGCCACCCACAGCCGCAGGATCTTCGTCTTGTTGGGCAGGATGCGCTCGAACCCGCGCCACTTCTCCACGATGCAGTAGGAGTGCGGCGGCCCCGACAGCATCCCGCCGCCGGGCTCGGGCGGCGCCGGCCGCTGCCGCCGGTGATGGCTGTCCTCCAGCAGCACCCGCACCACGTCCGAGCAGGTGGTGCGTCGGGACAGCCCCGAGATCAGCTTCTCTTCCTGGCAGATCCACACCGAGATCTTCCGCTCCTCGGGCTCCATCGGGGGCGGCGGCCGGCCGGCCAGGACCGCCGACTCAGGGCTGGTCGGGTGGCCGCTCAGCGCGAGTGTTGGGCGGAGGCGCCGCGCCCGGCCGCAGCATGGCCGGGATGCCTCCCGCCCGCCTCCCCGCCCGTGCGCTCCGCCGGCCGCTCCACCCCTTCCTGCCCCGCGCCGCGCTCCGCTCCGCTCCGCTTCGCCCAGTGGGGCGGCCGCTCGCGGAGTCCGGCGCGGTGCGGAGCCCTCCCGCCGTCCGCGCTGTGCCGGGGCGCCGCCGCTGGGTTTTCCTCTGCCACCACGTGGGCGCCCCCCGCGGCTCACGCCCCGGCGGGCAGCGCCGCCCCGGCACTCGCGTACGGCTCCGCGGGCGCGGAGAGGGAAAGGTAGGGCGCCGTCGCCTTTTCTTCTTGTGCTCGGCCCTGCCTCTGCTGCGAACGAGCGGCGTCGAGGGATCTTCCAAACTGCCGAGGGACAGGAGCGAGTCCCGGAGCTTCAAAGCGAAAGCCAGAACTAGTGAGGAATTTCCAGTTTTAGTAAATCATCCGCCTGTAATTAGGAAATTCATGTTTGCAAAGCGCTTTGCAGATGAAATATGTAAAGGACGGGAATGTCTAAGTGTTATTAAAATACTAGCTGAGCCAGATTTTAATGGGAGCTTGCTGCGCGCTTTGATGAGAACAGGATCTGTCTCCGAGTGTGGATTAAAATGAGGAGATGTACAAAGGGCTCATAAAACACGGGGTTGTGGCACTGATTTCATGTGGCGATGCATTGCAGGGACTGGCAGAGCTGTGTTTTTCTGTGTGTACAGAAAGCGGTGTAATGGACAAAGGGAGAAAACTCTCTAGAATGAGGAGGGTGATCTTTATCTACTGGGGGATTTCAAAGCCAATAAACCATTCCCCAGTCAGTGGGACAGGATGGGTTACAGCAGTCCACCTTACAGCTGAAACACTGCGGTTTGAAACAGTGCGCTGGCAGCCCAGCAGCTGCCTTCTTCCTGTGTATGAGCTCAAGCTGCTGTGCCAACTTCACTCCTGTTTGCCTGGAAGATGTGGTTCCAGGGAAGAGCCTGCACTGTGCTCCAGCTGTGTAAGGCAGCTTGGTATAGTGATGGTTCTGCAGTGTGGGCTCCTGCCTAGTGAGGAAGTGGGCTGAGGGACCACTGGGTTCTGGCATGCCTGGATCTGAGGGGCGTGAAGATTGTGTGCTGGCTGCTGACATCCCTTTCCTGAATTATTCCAGGCTAAACAATCCCCTGGCCACTGTGTGTTGCAATCAGGGCATGCAAGATAGGGGTGTCAGCACCAGGCTGTTTTTCTTGTTGATACCAGTCCGCTACAGTAGGGGTACAAATCCCTGCCCCACAGTGAAGTTTGCTGCTGCTGATTTCAGGGGCCCCGATGTGTCTGCGCTGGATCTGTATGCTTTTGTTGTACGGAAGGAGATGATGTTTGCTGATGAAAGGCTATTCCTGAGGTGAACAGCCTTTTTGTCCTGTGTGTTGGTTGTGCCTTGGCTCCTGCTTGGCAGAGGGGATCATACCAACTTCAGGACAAAACCAAGAGCTCTTACTGCCCCAAAATGGGATGAGGTTGAGCAGGAAGGGGGCAAAAAAATGGGACTGTGTGCCTCAGCTTTGCTTCTGAAAGGCTCAAAATGAAAAAACTGCAGGAGAATAGGAAAAGGAAAGCTTTGCTGCTCTCATCAGGCTGCCGTTCCTTGTTATCTGCTGCAGTGATAGATGCTATGAGGAAAAGGGTTAACTAGGCAGTAATGAACTGACTTCTTTAGTGGAGATTCCTTGCCTTTCCCATTTCATTTTGATCTCTCTCATTTTACATGTATTTCCTATGGGAATGTCTGTACATACTTTGTTCTGGCAAAGGACAATACAGGAAGGGCAGGGTGCGATGCAAAGGCACATCTTCCCCACCGGTCAAGCTGCTCCAACTTGTCTGACTGCCTGTATCTATCTGGCACCCAAGCCTGTCTTTGTGCCATGAAATTGGAAGGTGATCATTCTGTCTTCCCCTGACCACAGCTCTGTGTGCAGAAAACTGGCTCTGCCTCCCTGGCAAAGCCCCTAGGGCAGCACCGCTGGAGATAGGATGAAGGTGTTGGCAATTTGGTTGGAGGCAGTGAGATTAAGGAGGCAAACACTTGAGTTTAGTAGGATAAGCCTATCAGATGTGTATTTATATAATCTGTGGTTAAAAGGTTGGCACTGGGAATTTGCGTTGTTAGATCTTAATTTTAACCCTCAGGAATTTTGTTTCAGTCTGCCTGGAGACTCAGGAAAACACCACCAAAGATTCCAAAGTTGGAGAGCTTAAACACATAAGCACCCTAAGCATTTAAGCACCTATCTGGAGATTTGGGCTGAATCCTGAAAGGCGACGGAGCAGAGGCAGCCCTTTGTTTCCATCGTGGGATCTCTGAGCATCCTACAGGGAAGGGTACCACTGTTACCTCATTTTACAGATAAGAATGCTCCGGTATAAAGGAGTCCAGTGCCTTGCCTAAGGTCATACAGCAAGGCAGTAGCAGTGTCATGAAGCATGTTGGGTTTCTTCACCCTGGTGACTTCAGTCACCAAACCTGATTGTCTAGTAGTGCTCTGCCTCCTTCCTCTCTTCCTCTCCCTTTAATTATTCAATGAGAAAGGTGGATGCAGAAGGTTCTGTGTTAGTTCCTCAAATACAGACAGTGATAAAATGGAAGTGCAAGATCAGCAATATATTCTATCTCTGATGGGGTGATGGAAGGCAGTGGCATACAGGCTTCTTCCAGCATCTCCTTTCTGGTGTATTCACATTTCCTCCTTCAGCTGATGGTGCCTGCAGGCCTCACTAGTGTGATGTGCAGAGGTGATGTCCTCACAAAGTCAAACAGAGGAGAAGCTGTTCATCTCTGTACTCCTCAGCCCATTACAGAGCAATGGTATATAACACATAGGTCTTCTCTAATAAACATCACGAATTTAGAATGTAGAAGATGGTAAGTATGACCTGTAATATAGAGCCCATTTGTTTAGTACTGTATCAATGCACAGCTGTCAGCAGCCTCTTTGTCTGAAGTGCAGATTTCCATGACAGAGTGCTATCCAGAATATCGCTGCATGGCACATGTTCTTTTGATTTGTTTTATAAATTGCAAACATCTAACGTGAGTGGAACCCATAGCAGCCACCTAACTCCACAAACAGAGGTTTCTGAGTTTAACTTTTCAGGCTGTATTGGAAAGTCCAACCTCAGTTTTATTTTTACAAAATTACAAGTGGGAAAGGTGAGAAATAATCTGTAGTCTGGCATGTCACCTGGAGTTCGTTTTCTTTCTTCCTGTACTTTGAGGTGTGCAAGTAAATTCCCATGACTTCTGCAATAAAACCAGCATCCCCCATTATAGAGCTGCATAGTGAGGTGTCTGTTTTGTTGTTACTTGTGGGAGGCAGCTGAGTTGCCAGAATGAAACTGCAGCCCTGATATTTTCAATAAATAAAATGATGCAAGAATTGAATTGCTAGAATCTGAAATAAATAAATAAAAATTTATTTCCTGCTTCCAAATTTTATACAGAGGAAAGAGGAGGAAGTCTTAGAAAACTGTGTTTGAGACACAGAATTGACTTGTTTTGAAACAGCTTCTGCTGGATGTCGGAACAGCTTGTGCTGGATGCCATCTCCAGACAGTTGGAAGAAATGGATGATGGAGTAGCCAGCATGGGTTCACCAGGGGGAGGTCATGCTTGACCAACTTGGTAGCCTTCTATGATGTTGTCACTGGCTGAGTGGATGGGGGGAGAGCAGTGGATGTAGTCTACCTTGATTTCAGCAAGGCGTTTGATACTGTCTCCCACGACATCCTTATAACAAAGCTGAGGAAGTGTGGGATAGATGAGTGGACAGTGAGGTGGGTTGAGACCTGGCTGACTGGCAGAGCACAGCGGGTCGTCGTTGGCGGTGCAGAGTCTGGTTGGAGACCTGTAACTAGCGGTGTTCCTCAGGGGTCGGTGCTGGGTCCGGTCTTGTTCAACATCTTCATCAATGACCTTGATGAGGGGATAGTGGCCACCCTCAGCAAGTTTGCTGATGATACGAAGTTGGGAGGATTGGCTGACACGCCTGAAGGCTGTGCTGCCATTCAGTGAGACCTGGACAGGCTGGAGAGCTGGGCGGTAAGAAACCAGATGAGGTTTAACAAAAGCAAGTGTAGAGTCTTGCACCTAGGGAGGAATAATTGCATGCAGCGGTACAGGTTGGGGGATGACCTGCTGGAGAGGAGCTCTGCAGAGAGGGACCTGGGTGTCCTGGTGGACGACAGGTTGGCCATGAGCCAGCAGTGTGCCCTTGTGGCCAAAAAGGCCAATGGCATTCTGGGCTGCATTAAAAAGAGCGTGGCCAGCAGGTCGAGGGAGGTGATCCTCCCCCTCTACTCTGCCCTGGTAAGGCCTCATCTGGAGTACTGTGTCCAGTTCTGGGCTCCCCAGTACAAAAAAGACAGGGATCTCTTGGAAAGAGTCCAGCGGAGGGCCACAAAGATGGTGAAGGGCCTGGAGCATCTCCCCTATGAAGAAAGGCTAAGTGAACTGGGTCTGTTTAGCCTTGAGAAAAGAAGACTGAGAGGGGACCTGATCCAGGTCTATAAATATCTAAGGTGTGGGGGGCAAAGTGGCGAGGCCAGACTCTTTTCAGCAGTGTGTGGAGACAGGACAAGGGGAAACGGCCAGAAACTGGAGCATAGGAAGTTCTGCACCAGTGTGCGCAAGAACTTCTTTACGGTGAGGGTGACGGAGCACTGGAACAGGCTGCCCAGGGAGGTTGTGGAGTCTCCTTCTCTGGAGATATTCAAGACCCGCCTGGACACCCACCTGTGCGACCTGGTGTAGGGAGCCTGCTTTGGCAGGGGGGTTGGACTCAATGATCTCTGGAGGTCCCTTCCAACCCCTATGATTCTGTGATTCTGTGATAGCATTTAGGTGGAAAAATAAGTAAGGATTTGGATTCCAGGTATTTTTCATTTTCCGCATAGAAGTTGCTTTTACTTTTTAGATCACTCTCAGGACAATTTACTGGTTTTTCCTGAGGTTACAGTTCAAAAGAATACAGCCTAAGTGTGATGAGTAAAGGCAGGCTGCAACTGGTAATCTATTGAGCCATCACTGTCTGGTGAAGTTACTCTTCGTTATGATCCTGAGCAGCAAGACTGCTTTCCTGGCTCTCCTTCCCATGTTCCTGTTAATCCTATTTGGTGAGGTTTAGCTGCTGGTCACTTATATTTGTTGCTTCTTAATGTTTCTGTCTCAATAAATAGGATCATAATTTGCCTGTTAGTAAAATCTATGATAGCTTGCTCATTTTTACAGCCGTGTAAGCAGTGAAAAGGACTACCTGAGCTTACAGACCACTCTCTCACGGATACTTTCTTCTTTTGTTCCTCATTTTTCCTGAAAGTATAAAGCTGAATAACCAAATCATATTGTGAATAACCAAATCAGCATGCATGGAATTAAGGGTTTGAAAACTCCCTCTATCAGCAGGAATATTCAGACTTTAGTCAAAACAGCTTGCAGCCTTTGACTTTCTTTTGAAAAGAGAAGCTTGTAAAAGTTACGGATGTAGCTGAACAACTTTAGATGTGACAGGAAGCTGTTGGGTTTTGTTCAGGTTTGGTGCTGAAGCCACTGATGGAACTGGTGCTTTTGGTAAAGATGACTTTTACAAGGAGTAGTGAACTCCCAGTCTGATTCTGTAAGCTATAAGCTCTATGAACTCTTGGTCGGCTTCTTTCAGCTTCTTTCATCATGTGTGGACTTTCTTGCTTCTCAGTGCCCTGCATGCAACCAGTACAGTATACAAACACAACATACAGTAATTCTTTGCTTCACATCGCTAACAGTACATGCTTGTGTGATCCCTTTGGGGAGACTGTGGTGCAGCCTGTTTGAATAATGGCTGCTGATGCTGAGTTATACTGCTTTGACAAGTTTATCCAACTTTTTTTTTTTGTTTTATGCACACACCCAAACTACAAAAGGGTATGCTGGGAGGAACTGTCTTCCAGTGAAATAAGTGGGGGCTGCACAGGTAAATCTCTCTGCAGTGCTTTGAAAAATGCAGGTATGTGTATAGGCTACCATTAAAGAAAATTAGAATGACGTATATTTATATTACAGTACAGCCTGGAAGTCTCGATGCGCTAGATGTAATGTAAATGCATGGGAAGAGACCATCCCTGCCTTGAAGGCTTAACCAATGTCACACTGCAGATTAGGGGCACAGCAAAGATCAGAACCAGGAAAATACTGATTTCCAGCTTCTAATCCTTGAAACAAATCTTTACCAACTAGCTTTTACTTCTTTGTTACGTGCCTGTGGCTCTTAGGATGCAATGCAATCCTTCTCCCTTTAAACACTGCAGATTTTCTTTTCTCGCTGACGGCTATTTAGCATAAATGAACAAAAATATTTGAAGAGAGCAGAATTTTTTTTCCTTACAATGTGCATAATAGATATATCTGAAGTTTTGATTCTAAGTAGCTCAGTGAAATTGCATTGCTTTGGGGGAACACACGAGAAAGATCTGTCTCAGATAACACACCTTTCTTTCTCCAAAAATGTTAAATGTATTCGAATACAGCTTTGTATTACTTCAATAACTCAGCTGTAGCTTGAATGCTTAGTCTTCTTTGGTATTCATTGAATACTTAGCCTTCATATGAATCAAGTGTTAGGTGTAGTGATATTCCTCAACATGCAAATAGGACAATTTTAATTATTTAGTGCATATATCTAGTTTGTTTTTATTGTAGGCAATTCTCTCATCCCTTGAGAAAATGTCTCAGTCTTTCACAGTAATTGCTTTTTCAGTTTTGACCATTGAGCTCGAAATAGATGCGCTTGGTCCTTCATTATCTTATTGAGCTTTATCAGGAAGGCTTTGAGATACTTCAGGGTGAAAACATTGCTGATAATTTTTTTTTTTTCTAACTTGTGAATATCCATTCAAATATGCCTTCTCTTCTTTCTGAATATGTAAGCACTGTGGCTTCCATAATGCAGATGATGTATTTCCCATATAGACACAAGAGGACTCTTTTTGCAGGCCAGGTTTATATGCATGAAACGGACCTGAACTTTCTGGCCTTAGGGGGGTGATGATGAGTGAAAAGGTCTGGTGTTCTTTTTCTGTGCGGGATAAGTAGAGGAGCTGCTTTCTGGTGGGATTAATGATAAAGCTGACAGACCTTGCTGGGAGTTGGCCCTGGAGTGCTGATACCAGTACTGCTGGTTAGGCATGGAGCAAACATCCGTCTGTGCTGGCAGTGTGAGTAATATCGTTCCTCCACACAACTGCACGAAGAAAGAGTTTTTAGATCAACCTTGGCATTGAATTTTGGCAAGCATATGTGAATCGCATGTGCTCACAGGTATACCTTATACATGACATTTCTGTAAGGCAGTTCTTCCATGTACAAAGAGAGGATTTGAATTTAATTATATATTATTTGATCTGCAGTTAGTGACGTACATTCCCATCTGTGACGGTGAAGCGCATAGTCTCATTCTACCACACTACAAATGCATTCACTTGGGAATTTGTAAGAACCAGGAGTTTTTTTGTGCAAATATAGGCACTGTCTGTGTATAGTATCTGGAACTCTTTAAAGTTTAGATTAAGTGATGCCATTTTCTCCAGCAAAATATATTGCAAAGAGCTGATTAGAAGTATCAGAAACCACTCTGAAATGAGTGATGATGAAGTCAGGATGTATAATCACAGTAGGACATTTTGGTGCGTGGACACGGGGATGCTCCGTGTTGGAACAAACAGAACTTCCAGCGTTTCCAGAGTTACCACAAATTCTTTGATTTTGAGATCTGTCCTAAAAGCGTACCTGATAGGTAATCTGTTTTTCCTGTTCTGTTTGTAGAGTCAGTGGTTAATTTCAGCTTACATAGCATAGACCTATATTCAGATTGGGGTTTAACTATGCAGCTATGAATCTATATGTGAGAAGTATAATTTATTTTTCAAAGATAATGAAATTCTTACTGAGCTAAGACTGTGATGTTATTACATTCTCCAACCTTATTCTGTTTAGCTATGATCTCTCTAACCCTTTGCAGAAAACATTTCCAAAGCCTTACTTCTGAGCTTCTGCTTTTTACCTCGATGCATTTTTATCCTTGATCCATTTTAAACATTTTTCTTTTTTACTCTTTGTAGATTATAATGATACTAGCCTAGCTCAAGCCATGCCTCTGTGAGAAGTTCAAGTAAATAAATTAAATTCATAGATGAACAAAAAAGGGGATTTTACAAATCATTTCTACAAAATATAATGAAAAGAGACATAAAGAGAATATGAAGCTGGGTACAGTCTGTGTATATTTGCATGAACCCTGATCCTATTCTGACCTTAATAGTGGCAGCTGGATGAGGTCCAGAGGTCTCTTTAGAAAGCAAGATTATTTCAATGGTGCTGTTCTACTGCTTGAGCAGATATGTCCAGGATGGCTTCCATGGTCAGGAAATAAAATGAGGGGCAGCTTTAGTTCAGCTACTGGAGAAACATATTGTTTTAGTTTCAGCTGGGACAGAATTGTTTTCTTCAGAGCGACTGGTACGATGCTATGTTTTGATACTAGGAGAAAACAGTGTTGATAACACACTGACAGTTGCTGCTAAACAGTGTTGTATGGAGCTGAGGCCGTTTGCAGCAAAGGGCCCAAGGAGCTGGGAGGGTACAGAATTAGGACAGCTGACTTAAAGTGGCTGAAGGGAAGTTCCATACCATATGATATCAAGCAGAAGGAGTTTGGAAAGTGGTGGGAGTTCATCTTTTTCTCTCTACTGCTCAGGGGGCTAGCTGGGCATCCGTCAGGGGGTGGTGAGGAATTCCTTGTACATCACTTGTTATATACATATATATTTGTCATAATAATCATCCTGTTCTTTTCCTCTATCTTAGTAAATAGTTTTATCTCAACCCACAAGTTCTACTTTGTTGTTGCTTTTTTTATTCTCTCCCACATCCCATTGGGAAAGGAGGGAGCGAGCGAATGACTGTGTGATGCTCAGTCTCCTGCTGTGTTAAACCACAAGTCATTTTGGCACCCAAAAAGAGGCTCGAAGGGTTGAAATAACAGCAGATCTGACTAGATTGTATTAGCACATGGTGTTGTGGTAGTTTGATAATTGCTGGTCACAATGTTAATTTTTTCCCTATTTATGGAGCTCTTGGAGATTTTTCTCATGGAACTACATTATGTAGCACCTTGCTTGCTGCTTATTTTCCCTGCTGCATTGTTTGTCATCTCTGGGGATTGGATTAAGGGTTTTTTTTTGCTATGCTGTGTGGCCTTGGCTTATATTATGATAAAATTGGCAGCTGAGAAACTGCTGAATGGCTGCTGTGGTTTAACCAAGCATGGTGGCTCAGCACCGTGCCATACCAAACCAAAACATAGCATCATACCAGATGCTCTGAAGAAGACAATTCCATCTCAGCTGAAAACTAAGACAATAAAATGAGATGCAACTTTAGTTCAGCTAACGGAAAAACTGAAGTTGCACAATGCAATGTGAGAAAGGAACCTGGGCTAAAGTAATGTGGAAAAGCCCTGGATTAGGGTACATGCATCGTCAAAATAGGCCATGTTCTTTTGTGAGGCATGACTTTCCCGAGAGTGCTAGTTAGTGGTGGGATGTAAGGAAACATTCAGGACAGCCTAGCACAGGCCTCAAAACAGCTGGATTGTTTAGTGCTTGTTACATATATATAAAAAATGTTTTACTTTATCCTTTTCTTTGACGTAGTGTGATAGCACATTCCCTAGCTAAGCCATGGATATTAAATAGTGATGATAACAATGGAAAGAAAACAGCAAAGGCAATGGGAGGAAAACAGAAAAGAAAAATTCAGGTGAATGTCAAGAAAGTTACTAGGATGTGGCAGCTTCTGGAAGCTTGTGTTAAAGGAAGTGGCAGCAACATTGATAAGAACAAGAATTGACACAGGTTTGTAAAATACATTGAAGGATCCTGGCAGAAATAGGGACTGTATCTAGAGCCTGCCTCTCTTTAGTAGCAACCAGATTTTTTGGAAGGCCTAAATCCTCACATACTTTTGCAGGTATTACATGTAACAAGTGAAAAGACTGATTATTAATGTGCCTGCGCTTCTGTATAATGCTGGGCTTTGCACACAAGAGAATTTTCAGGTTAGCTTACAAATTGACAACTACATAAAAAGTGAGATTGTATCTGCCTCATTTACTTGTCACTCAGGAAAGAATGATATTCCATCCATCATCAGCTACTTGTGCTTCAGTGGGCTGCTTCATTGCAATTCTCTTGTTGAAAAGAGCCTCCCGTCCTACCCTTTACTGCACAAACAATCTTCTGGGAGTCTCATGGGGCTCCTGGGGTGGGTGTAGGTTCTGCTGGCAGCTGATGACTCTGGATGTCTTGCATGCACTTGTAGCGTGTGCTTGTAAAGTCACTTGTCAAAAGTTGACAGTTCAGTGGGAAAAAGAAACATCAGTAGGGCATGTTTCCAGTGTTTTCTGTCAATTGCTCTTTAATGATTGAAGTATTAATTGCTTAATATTTACAAACTATTGTAATGGAGCATAAATACCTCTAGAAAGGTCTTAGGACTTTTGTATCAGTTAGTTCATATGATGATAAGTAAAGCTCATTGGGGGGTGCGGGGGAGGTTATATGCAGAAAACAAGTTATTCTGTTGCATCTACTAGGAATATTCATCAGATTTCGGTAGCTGTAGGTCAGTTAACATCTCAAAGCTGTGCTGTCTTGCATTAACCTAAGATTTGGTCCAGTCGTCTTTTTGAAGCTGTTTTATCTACAGTTCCTTATTGTAACTCATGACAACCTTTGAATCTTATATACTTTGTTTTAACAAGGAAACTTAACTTGCTTTAATTTACCCTGATAAAATGGGTTTTTAACTCTAGATTTTGTCAGCTACTTGTTTTTAAGTAGAGGACACCATAAACTGATACTGTTTGAAATGAAGATATTCTTATGTATGGTTTTTAAATTCTACATTGTTATGACAAGCTATTTATTCTTTTCAGTTGTTTACTCCTCCACTTCATCTCTACCCTACTTGTACCAGCATCAGTCCTTGTTTCTGACGTTTTTCACTAACGCAGGCTTGAGGAAGGAAGGACAGACTTTGACAATGTAGTTGTGGGATTTTTCTCCATTCATCTCATATTTTTATCACTCTGGACACTCTGAGGTCTGTTTTTCTGAAGGAACTTGCCAGTATTCAATGTACTCATCGCAGACACAGCCTCAGGTTTACCAGGTAGCTTAACTAGTCCACACTTTGGGTTTCCAGACTCTTCATAACATTCTTGGCTCTGCTATGTGTGGTCTAGTACCACTGACCCACTCTTGGTCTGGACTTCGAAAGATGCTACATGAAAATAACAAAGTAAATGAATCAACTGAAAAAGGAAAAACTGAACCAAAAGTGGTTGAAGGTTATGGATTTTCAGTTCTTAAAAAAAAAAAAAAAAGGAAAAATAAACAAGAGAGAGAAAAAGAGAACAGGAAAGAAAGCCTCACAAATTTGCTAGAAACCCTAACACTACTAGCATGGAAGCAGTGTCAGGAATGAAAAATTCCTGGAGAATTTCCTTCTGAATGAGTGAAGCTTGATGCAGAAATAT
>JACDJE010000170.1:929745-940855 GCA_016647715.1 Pavo muticus | reverse complement strand
AAAAAAAAAAAAAAAAAAAAAAAAAAAGAAGAAGAAGAAAAAAGAAGAGAAAGGCTCTTGTATGTAATTTTTCATTCCTGTCTGTCTTCTGCTGGCTTTCATCATGCAAACCTCCCACCCAGGTCAAGGGGAGTTCTGGCTGATTTACAGGCTACAGGAAGTAGAAAGTTGATGTAGATTTAGTGACTGTCTCTGTAGGACTGAGAGACACAGTGGGGGCAAGAAGTGAATTGCAAACCCAGGAACCTCCTCCATCATTTTTGCTTTGCCAAAGTTTGCACACTTGAGAGAGAGTAAGAGAAACAAACTCGTAGCTGTGTGTTTGGGCTGGTGAATGCTCCCATTTCTCATTGGTTTGGACAGTGCTAAAAAGTCAAGCTAAAAAATATGTCATAAGTATGTAAGTACAATGCTGCTTCTTTTTTGTTGTGAAGAGGTGAGATTTCATCCACATTTTATGTCTGTGGAAAATAGACAAAATTGTAGTTATGACAAATTGTAAAACAATTTGCTACATAGTTTTAAAGATTCCAACAGTGGGACTTTGGTTCAGGGATGGCTTATAAACTCTCATTCCTTTTCACAGAATCATAGAATGGTCTGGGTTGAAAAGGACCACAGTGATCATCTAGTTTCAAACCCCCTGCTATGTGCAGGGTCGCCAACCACCAGACCAGGCTGCCCAGAGCCACATCCAGCCTGGCCTTGAATGCTTCCAGGGATCCCTCCTTGGGCAAGCTGTTCCAGTGTGTCACCACCATCTGTGTGAAAAACTTCCTCCTGATATCTAACCTAAACCTCCCCTGTCTCAGTTTAAAACCATTCCCCCTTGTCCTCTTTTCCTTGCCTCATCCAAACAGATGTTGAAAGCCACAGTGGGTAGAGCCTGTATCTTGTTCCTGCCACATCAGCTAGTGATAACTGGGTTTTCAAGCACACTAAAGCATGCCTTTCTTTAATTTAGATTTCCATCTTTGTTACGCTCCTTTCTCAGTGTCTTTTGTTGTTGGTATGAACACCCATTGCATGTACCTTGTCTTCAAATTTATCTCAGGTGTGAGGATAGTGTGCTTTAAAAACAATATACTCACATTCCTTTGCTTTTAAATTAGAGGAGGCAAGTGGAAGACATGTATGCTGTACTTGGAGCAAGTATATGGTAAGGCTTGAAATGGTTCTGGTGGAATTTGGACAAGTTTCTGAGGAAATGTGGTCTCATGCAGAAGTGAGCTTTACTCAGCAGAGTTGTCCAAGCCCGAAGGACATACCAACCCATGTTCTGTAGTCAGGGTTCACAACGCACGGCCTGGCTGAAAGCTTCAGCTATGCTCAGCAGGTCGAGTCTCATCTTAGACAGAAGCAGTCCAAGCAGCTTCATGGACTTCTGTGCATCAGCACCAACAGGCCCGTTGTACAATGCCATCTACCCATTTGGTGTGTTGTGGTGAACTCTTTCACAGGAGGGTTAGCCACCTTGTCTGAATGAACAGCTGCAAACAGACACTACCTTCTTGTTATGCGAGGCGGCAGCTCACAGCTTCCGCGGTCTGCAGTGTCCCAGCACCAGGACCTGCAGTCCCAGCAGCGCTGCCGCTCGGGGCTCCCGCCGGTCTCTGGCGCCCTCTGGCGGCGGGTGGCGCTGTGCTCTCCCGAGACTCATTCCCAGCCAATCCCTGTGGGTTAGAGGTGTGTTACACGGGACGTCAGGAGCAGGCCTGTGATTACTGATCAAGTGAATAATCCCTTGATTTCACTTGTGGAAGTACTAAAGAAGTGAATCCAATTCATTTCTCATCTACAAAAAATTGCCTTGCATTTTGATATGAGGATGATACTTTCAGTTGCAGAATAGTTTGATGGTAAGCTGATTCTCATTTAGCGAAGTGTCACCTTTAAATCAAAATCATCTCTTGAAAACAGTGAATTTTGTATTTAAAATAAAGGATGAAATCAAATGTTTTGACAGGAAACCAACTTCTCCAGTTTTCTCTTCAGCATCCAGCATTTTCTGTGTGTTGAAGCTGAACTTTGCACTTCTTATAGCACAAGAAAATTAAAGGAAGTGATTTTACTCTTCTAATCACATCTCTGACTTCTGAAGGTGATTTGATAATTTTACTGCATTACCCATCAAAATCCTTCATGTCAGAGGCTGGGAAGAGTCAGCTTGCAGCCAACACTCCTTTTGGAAAGGAGGAATGCCTAAAGAGATATTCATGTCAGATGGGCCAAGAGTGCAGAAAGTTAATTTCACTGTAAGATTTGGACTTAGTGGTTTCTTCATTAACAGCCTCCAGTTCTTTGATTTTCTTCTCACCATACCCAGCCTTAAACATTGACTATAGTAGCTTATAAATGCCAGAGATGGACTCTGGCTATGGTATCAATCCACAGCTGAAAGTTCGGAATATGTAGGAGCACCATTATTCATACTTCTTAGCCTCCTTGACATCTAGTGTAGGGGCAGTTCTTTTTTTTATAGCTTCAAGATCTGTGTCTCTGTGGAGTTCCTTACAATGGCATTCAAAGAACTTGTACAAGGGCTGCTCCAAAAGTGATGCCTCCTATTTTATTATGTTGACCCACAGCAACAGAATCAGATGTTGGTGGTATGGCAGAAGTAGCGGTTGAACCTTCCCACTAATATCCCATTACATGTTGTTCCCATGTGACAGATGGCAGCAGAGGGGCAGTCTGACAAAATGGCGTCTGACATGGAAGGGCAAGCAAAGGTGTGTCATTGAATTCCTCCATGTAGAAAAAATGGCACCCATTGATAGTCACTGATGCTTGTTGAACATTTCTGGAGAGCAAACAGGGAATGTGAGCACAGTGAAAGTTGGACTGCATGGGCTGTAGTTTCAATGAAAATAAATAGCAGGCATTACTTTCAGAGCAACCTACATACAATTTCTCCCTGATAGTGTAAGTGTGTTAGAGACAACAAATAACAAATGCTGTTAGGAGTGTTTAGCGGAGAAATAGAAAAATCGTTCTTCTGCTCCAGAGCAGGTGAGGTTTTCCACTATTCCTTACTCCTTTTTCAAATCAAATGCAGCTTTCTAAATAGACCCATTTAGAGTCTTAACTCAGAAATGGTCACGTAGCCAGATCTTCTCTGAATTATCAACTGACTTTCTGTCTGCAGCTAGGGACTCGTACTTTGTTTTCCCTCCCAGCTACTTCCAAATCCTTAAATTTTTCTTTAATATTCATTCTCTGTGATTCAGATTAGTTCTTTAGGCACATCATAGACTTTCAGCTACCTCCAAATCCATGTGATTTTGTGGTAGTATATAACTTTTTTCAGTGGACTTGCAGTAAATAAAATTAGCTTCTTGTATTTCATGTGTTGTTGTGAAGAAACACAGAGAACTGAGCACATTTTGTTGTAACTGTTTAGGCATAGTACTCCAACTGGCCAGGGAGTGCTCGGTCCTTTAACTGGCCCTTGTACTGTTTCACTTTTCGTTCTAGCAACAGCATCATACGTGGTATTTCTATTCATTTTGTTTAGTTTTTCTAAGTGAAGCAGGCTCTAGCAGTCCCTGTGGCACTCCACTAGACTCTTTCATCTCCTCTAACACTTTGCTGCTGATCGTTGTCTTTCATTTATATGAAGTCAGCCAATTGTCCATCTAGTAACTACTTCTGTCTGGGGCAGTTTGAGCTGAGATACAACAGGGAGTGCTGTAGTAAACACCTTAGTAAAATCTGCTGTGGACAAACCTGTTGCACTCTGTATCCACTAATTTTGCAATTCTATTAGAAGTGAAGCTTCTACAACAAGATTTCTTCACAAATGTGCAGTGTTCATTGGTCAGAGCTGCTTTTATTTATTTATTTATTTTCCCTAAATGAATTGTTAACTTTGAGTCTGGATTTTTGTTGATTTTTACAGGTGTCTGAATGCAGTGACTATTGGTGCTGTACTTGCCTTATGGCTCTATGGTGCATTCTACAGTGCTGGTAATTTCTTTACTGAGTATTCCAACGAGATTTAGAGTGGTGCTATTCAGGGCTGCAGGAGCTTTTAGGAACAGACATTAGTGTGATATCAGAATTTCATCCTCTTGATGCACAGGCGTTCATTTCCTCTGTATTTCACAGTGTGCTTGGCCTGAAAAAGCTTTGTGTTTGAGGCAGAACTCCCGTGCTGTTGTGCCCATGGTCTTATCAGCAGTTCTGATTCACTGGTTTTGTTGGTTATTCTGTTAGGTGTTCTATCACAGCTGTCTCACAAATGGTCAGATGTAGGCGAAACAAGCTTAACAGTCTGACACACAGACAGCAAAAGTCCCTACTGTTATTTCTTGATCCCCACAGCCAGTGAACATAAATTATTTAATGGTATTTAAGCTCATGTACTGCTTTTCATCTCAAAGTTTTGTATAAACATCAACTAATTTATTTATTTTACTGGTAAGCAATGTAATTTTTTCCTATTCCCAACCCCTTCTCCCCCCCGCCATTTGCACATACAGGCCAGTCTCTTGACCTTTCATTAGAACTGGAGAAACAAAGCAGACAAAATATTTGCATCACAGGTTTACAGAACCACTCGCCAAAAAAAAGCCACCCATCTTTTTTCTCAGTATTCAAGGCAAAAAGGTTACAAGACTGAGCATAAGTTGTGCTATCTCAGTGTCACTTGAGAGAAGTCTAATAAGCACAACCCTCGAGGGCAGAATCTCTCCTTTTAATGACAAAGAAGCAGAGGTTTCAGCATGTGTTTTGGAAGTTACAGGTACCATTAAGAAGTAACAGGAGAAGTAGCCAAAGGTACAGCCTCCAGGTGCTTGCCTGCTGTGTTTGGTCTCAGGGTAGTGCTTGTTCCTGGGCTCTCATTAAATATAGACACCATGCTGGTAAGAACAGCAGCGTACAGAAGGTAGCAGGATATTAAGAATTGTATAATGTTATGCAGTGTACATCTACATATTTTTATCATGCAACATATATTTGATCACACTGAGTAAATTATACACTGGAAAGGACAATTAAATTAAGCTTTTTTTTACGTGAAAAGTCTTAATGCAATGAAATGTTAACTTGAGAATTAAATTCTGCCTTCTTGTAGGCAACTATAATTCCATGCAAGGGAATGGCTCAGCTTCTCTTAAGGAACCCGCAGTTTCATCAGAGTTGAATTGATGCCACTACATATCATCATAGAACTCCCTGTACCGTTTACTTTTTGTTTGTTTTGTTTGGAAGTAGATACATTTCCACATTAAACTCGCGTAACAATAACTTCTCCTTTCTTCAAAAAAAAGACTTTTTTTTTTTTTTTTTCACGAAAAAGAATATTATCTCCTAGAAGAAAAATATTTCATATGTAGTTGCTTGACAATGTACCTTATCAGAGCTTTTTCTGTCTCTTGCTCTCTCTGTGCTCTATAAGATGACATCACCAGCAAGGCGTCATACCTAGGGATGTCCGTCATATATCTGCTTCTCTGCACTGTGGATAGGAGGCTAGTGCACTGTGGGCAATGTAAATCACCTGGGTAGTGCAGGTTAGGGAGGTGGATAGGAGCACAGATGCTGTAAGATGGGACAAATATTTCCTAATTGCAGTGTTTTAGAATATGTTTTTTTTTCCCACCAAACCAAAAGATCTAGCTTTTTCATGGTGCCAATGTTTGCCTTAAATAAAATATTCTTCAACCAGCTCTGTGTGAAAACCTTTTTAAAATCCCGATTTTCATGCCCAGTAATGCAGTGATATTTTTGCATGACCCTTCCTACATATGAAGAACCATTTGGGACTTTGAAACGCAAACAGCCAGCTGCCATATTATGGTTATCACCTGTACTGTGTGAGGCCAGATGTGTAACTCAGTGTCAAGACTGAAATAAATAGAACAGCCTCCCCCCTCACCTGCCCTGCAGGATCCATATGTTTGACAGTAGGTGATTTTTTGTCATCTAAACATTCAAGACAGCAGTGATCAGTGCTTAACCAGTCTTCCCATGCTCAGCAAGTCTGTAACATCCAGAGAGGTGCTGAGGCCAAGAGCCTGGTAGAAGGGAGGTGGGAATTTCATTTGTCCCTTCAGCAGTTTCACATGAGAAATGTGGTCCTTTTTCCCCTTCATTCGAAGCTATTCATTCAGTGAAAGATGTGAAAGAGATCTGCCTAGCGGCAGATTTTGGCCGCTAGGACCTTTCAGAAATCAGCTGGGTTGCACGAGCAGCAGAAGTGGGATGTTACTAAGCCTGCTCTGTGTTGTTGAGCTCTTTCTTGTAATTGCCTTCATGGCAATTACAGGGCCCCTGAATTGGGTGGCATCCTTGACCTTCACACAAGCAGCTTCTTCTCTACTCTCCCTGCAGGTGCCTCACAGCCACCTAGCTTCTCACCAGCATTGGCTGCTGAGCTGATAGACATGCCAGGTTATCTGGACACATCACTGTTTTTCCCTCTTCTCTTTGGAATATAAACAATGTGATAGAGACCTGATCTCTGTGGCAGTCTTCAATGATATCACAGTCCAAGTGAGAAATCAAACCAGTGGGATTAATCCAGTTGGGCAATCCTGAATAAATCAGGAAAGAGTTTAGCTAGCAGGAAAATTGTATGAGGATAAAGGAGGGATCAAAGAGAGACTCCTCCGAAAGTGAATATTGAGTTTTTTTTGGGTTTTTTTTCTGGTCAGAGGTACCAGGAGGTGAGTATTTGAAGAAATTAATGATTTGGTTGTTTTATTTAGGTTTGGCATGGTTTGGATTTTTATTTTTATTTTTTTTAAAGCAAAAAAACAGTAATGGCAACTAAAAATTTGGAGAGTTGCTGTGTTTAGATCTGAAAAACATAGTGCGATTAGGAAAGGATAATTCTAAACCAGAATGAAAAAGGCCATGTTCATACTTCAGGTCAGAATGGACGATTCTAACTGCAGAGTACAGCTTCCCATGAAAATAGAAGAAAAATATGTCCCGTTTGACAGCTCAGGTCAGATTTAGGATTTCTCATTATAGTAAGAGAATGCAGATTATACGTGATGTCTGGCAAACTATACAGCGGATCATACTCTCCTTATAAAACGAACATCCAGTGTGTGGAAATGTATTTGTCATACTACTTCATACTATCACTTATCATCACCGCCACAGAAAAAAATAGCTCTGCATCACACACATTAAGCAATAACTCCTTCTGACACATTCTTTACTTTTAATTCCAGGAATAGAGTAGTGACTATCTAACAAATTCTTTCAACGCCCCCACTTGACAAACAGGAATTGGTTCCATGCAGGAAACAAAGACACAGATGCAAACAGGCAAGTTACAGCGTGTCAGAGGATGGCACCCACTGAAAACCTGCAGCATTTCAGGGTTAGAAACCCTTTTAGCCCTTCTCTTTATTTGCTGCCCAGTCAATTTACAGAGGGGCCAAGGTACTTGATCATGAGGATCAAATGTAAGGAATTATCTGTACCTAAGCATACGCATCAAACTGAGATGCTTAAATGTGTTGCTGGAAGGATCTGAGTGGGCAGTAGTGAGAGCAGCCCCAGAATTGTGCAGCACTGAAGACAGTGTTGCACAGAGCTTTGATGGCATCTTGGTAGGCTTTCTGATTGATTCCTGTATGCATAAACTGTGGGAGGACAGAGAGACCTCAGGCATTCGGAGAGTTCAGTAAAGTAAACTCTTTGCTTCTTTCTTTCTCGGGGCTCGATTGAGTTCCCCTCCCTGGTACATCCAAGGCTTTTCACAGCCTCCGCTGCATCAAAAATATTGCTGGAGGCAGCAGGGAGAACTCTCAGTTCTAGCACTTGGACTGAAGAGCCTCCAAAGAGTTTTCAGAGGATGACAGCTAATAAGCCAAACTTTGAATCTAAATGCAGACATTTACCACACAGCTCCTGCTGACTGCAGACTATGGAATTTGGCATTGCTGCCTTGGGCTCTCCAGGATTTCAGCAGATGTAGTGCATTGATTTAATGTTTAGAAAGGAACCCTGCTGTGACTTCCACAGCTTGTTTCATCACTCTAGAAATCAAGCAGTAACATAAAAACAGTACCAGCAATTTTCTGTTGTAAACAACATCCAATATTTACAGAATTAGGATTAAAATAAAAAGTCTTCAAGACTTTTGGCATTCCCCCATCCTCCATCTGGAGATCATTTTCTTTTTCCATACCCTTCCCCTTTTTGTCTATTTCTGAATTTTCTGTGTTCTGCTTATAACTTGGAAATGTCTTCAATTAGCACTTTTTTTTTTTAACCAGGCACTTACCTTAACTGAGCTTGTGTCATTTGAACCCTAACAATTCGGAGCTAATAAAAAGGCTTACCTCACTTAGATGACAGAACAGTGGTTGTGCATTGAGCGCTCTACAGTGATCGCTGCACTGTACAGTAACTATATGCAATAAGACACAGAGCCCAGAAGATGATCATTTCTGTGTTAGCATCTATGCTTTTGTTTATACATTCTTGGGATGTGATACTTGTATTAGGCGTTCTCAGTTTGTGTGTGGTATGGTGGTGTGAGATCAGCATGCTTTTGGAAACACTTCCAGAAACTTAAAAGTGCAAGGGTTTTGTAAATCTTTTACCAGTTTACTTCAGAAGGAATTTTTAGGGAAAAAAAAAATCAAGGTTCCTTTACCTCTGCCACTGGATATTGGCATGGTTGCATCTCCAAAGGGAAACAGTAGGGCCAGAAAAGAAAGGAAGACAGGGGCATGTACTACCATCTCTGTTGAGCATGACTGAATTTACATGAGGTTTTTAGCTTGCAAAAGAACTACAGAATGGGGATAAGATTTTAAAAAAAAAAAGTAAAAAATTGCGCATGGAGTAGAGAATGTAAGTAGTAAACATTATCTGCTATTTCTTGTAGTTTGAGAAATACGGGTGGCAAATATGAAAGAAAAGATACTGTTTCATACACAAAGTAGTTACACTGTTGGCATAAGTGCCATAGGGTGTTGTTGATGCTGAAAAATTACCTGGAGTCAGATTAGTCCCTGTCATGGAAGTAAGCTCCTTCAAAAGCTACAAAGCACAGATATTGCTGTTTCTGGTTCAGGAAATTGCTAGCCTGTGCATTTCTGAAAGCTGAAAGAGTCTGCCAGCGAGAGAGTACTCTATATTTCTTACATTCTTGTGCTCTTCCACCTGCCCTTCGCCACCATTAAGGCAGGATACTGAGCTGCACACTGCTGTGAAGTCCAGCAGTTCTTACGTTCCTAGTCTAAAAATGAATTTCCCCCAACTTCTTTTCTCTTTGTTTCCCACAGTTTTATCACTCTTCAGTTTTTTTTCCATCTATATAGCTGTGTTTTTTGTCATCTCTACCACCTCTGCTATCTCCTATCTTTTTCTGTCTTCTATTTAGATTGTTTGCCCCCCCATAGATCTCATACCTAGAGGCCTAAAAAAGACCTAGAAAAGAGATTAGGAGTTTGACACCCATGTACATTTTCTGGAGTTTCTAGTGATTTGGGAGCCTAAAAATGATGTGCCTTAAAAAGCCTTGTTCGAGTATTTACTCCCTGGGGGAAAAAAAAAAAAAAAGAAAAAAAAAAAAAAAAAAANGAGAAAAAGAGAACAGGAAAGAAAGCCTCACAAATTTGCTAGAAACCCTAACACTACTAGCATGGAAGCAGTGTCAGGAATGAAAAATTCCTGGAGAATTTCCTTCTGAATGAGTGAAGCTTGATGCAGAAATATTGCTGGTTGCCAGCTTCAAGGGGATGCGGAGATGTCACAGTTCTCCAATCTTTATAGCCTTGGAGAAGTTCAGGTCCCATTTTTCCCTCATGCTTACTCATATTGCTGCCCAGGTAGTGGTATAAAGCCCCTTAGTTGAAAGTTGAAAGGAAGCTGAAATCCTGCATAAAAATGTTCGGTGATGAGGTTCTTAAAATACACTAGACTAAATCCTGAGAAGCAGAGCCTACCTGCAGCTCTGGTATAACACAGTGATTGATAGAAATGTGTGATAGGGATGCCTACACAGCTATCACTGACTTTAATGACAGCTGTATGCAAGTTACTGGCTTTTATGCAAGTGTATTTCTATGCAGGTTTTTAAACTAAGGATTGGAATATTTGCAGAATTTGTTGAGTGATTTCCCCAAACTTTGTTATGTGTAGTTTTTTTCATTCATACAGCTAACTGTGGTTTCTAAGTGCTGTATTGAAGACTTTCAAGTAAATGGAGTTGTAGAAAAGTCACACTTGGGATAGGTGCTATCGGACTGGTTACTGTACGGGCACATGGAGATGTTAGAACTGGGAATAGCTAAATCTATGGTGAGGAAAGAGAGCAATTACAATTCTGCTTTACACAGGGAGAACAAGGATGAAGAAACGGACCGTGAAATTTTGAAAATGTTATCGACTGTGGACTCTGAGTCTCACTTGTGGCTTTGAAAGCTGGCCATCAAATAGTGGACTTGTCTGAGTTGGGAGATGTTGAGCTGGCAGCCCCAGACCAGGGCACAGCAGTTCAGCTTTCTGCCCTGAAGCCCAGCATCTGCTGCTCCCCTCACTGCACCACTGCTGGCTGTGACAAGCCGCTGGGGACCAACAGAGGAGGAGACAGTGACTCCTGCAACTATTCTTGTGGGGCACATTATCATTTGGTGGCCTATTTCCATGACACTGTGGCATCTTTCCATAGTTGATGCGCTGCAGTTGTCCAAAAGGCAGCCAGGTGTGGCTGACTGTGTTGGAACCCTGAGTTTGTTTGATGAACAGAGAGGGTAGTGTGAGCAGAGTGAATGTAGATGTGTAATGGAACTGCCTTGGACTGTCAGTAGCATTACTTGGCATCTGCCTCTCTTTTCCTTTTCAATCAGTACAGTAGAAAATTCTTTTGAAGGGAGATAATTTTACAAAGTGCTGAGTTCAATGTTCCAGAGCCTTTGGCATTCAGCAAGAGAGTTGCAGGCTTTTAATCTATCTCCTGTGTTCTTATATTAAAGGAAATGTTTTCAAAGTGATTTGAGCAAGTTACTTGTGTGAAACCTGTTAACAAATAATAGGATATATGAGAGTAACAGTTATTTAGCTTTCAAGGTTTGCCTTGGGAGCAGAAAAGATTTCTCATTGCTAGAAATATCTTTTCTTTTTTTTTTCCCCC
>JACDJE010000170.1:911622-929493 GCA_016647715.1 Pavo muticus | reverse complement strand
AAAAAAAAAAAAAAAGAAAAAAAGAAAAAAAAAAAAAAAAAAAAGATTGTTTAAAGAGTCTTAATCTGATTGCCAAAGAATTGGACTATGCAAGAATTTGTTGTTGCTACTGTTTTACTTGTACAAGTGCTTGTTCCTTCTTTTGCCTTTAGCTGAGGGATGATTTTTAAGAAGTGAGGTGTTGTGACTGCAAAATTGGGCACAGTGGGGATCATGAAAAATGCCAGATGGAACAAAATTATTCTGATTTTTTATCCACAAAGAGCCTAACTGTCAGTCATGCTGAGCATCCAGCAGCTCCCATTGAAATCAGTGGCCCCAGGCCAATCTTGCTAGAAGTGTTTAGTTTAGTTCACTGGATTGACATGAGTGCTCAACCTGCCTTGCTCCACAGTTGAGCTTTAACAGTACGGAAAGAGATGATAGTATCAGTAAAATATTGAGATGCAGAGAAGCCCCTGGGAAAGACAGGAGATTGATGCCCTACTGTTTCTTCCTTTTTCTTGTAAATCTCTTCTGTGTTTTTCATCCTAGTGCTGAGTCTCTTTTCTGTATACCACTGCTCTACTCTCAGCTCTATTTTGATTTAGTAGGACCTAGCGGGAAACATAAATGACTTGGAAATACAAATTTGTGTCTCGGGTGCCAGACTAAACTCTTTACTTGCTGAAACATTTGGCTGTTTTGTAGAATATCCTTACCTCAGATTACATGGGAAAATCCTTATAATCATACTTGATGATCATAAGTGGAAGGCATGGCTACAGGCAGCTAAGCAGCTTCTGAAAACAAACACAGGATCCACTCCTAAGTTCATTCAAAATATTATTTAGTCTTCTGTCTTGCTTTAGGGTATTTTTCAGCCAGCAGTTCACTTTCAGTTTCTGGAGCACATCAAAGCTCCAAATAAAAACACACCTGAAATGGAAATAGCAAGTTTCAGACCCAAATGTAAGATTATTTGGATGCTGATACCCATGTCTAGACTCAGCCCTCTCTTGAGAACAGTCAGGCTGTGGTGAGAGTTAAAGTCCAAACCTGATGGTTTTATTTGACTCTGTCTCTGTACTAAAATAGCAAAATAATTACTGTTATGTTTAGGGATAAAAAAGCATTCGTGTTCTTGAAGGCAGTATATTGCTCTGTGCATGAAGATGGACTTTTTGAGGGACAGAAGGATCCTTTCAGAAGGTTCACAAGAAATACAGGATGCATAAACTTAAAAGAATGAATGGGATAATAAAGGAGGAGGAAATAAAGACCACAGGAAGGGATCTGAAAACACTGGTTGCTGCTTCTTCTGGATATGATTTTTTTTTTTCCTATTTCATGGACACTCTCGAAAGAATCGACTGGTTCAGCTCCTTGCTTAACAGCAATGTCATAAGCTCACCTGCAAACAGAGAGGGACATAAGCCCATGGTTCATTTTAAGCACATCGTGAACAGAATGGCTTCTTTGAAAACTGATCTTATAACATAGGCTATTTGAATTCTGCCATTTACATCATAAGACCTTTATCTGGGATGAAACCTCAGTCCCCTGAAAATCTATCCATATTTACCCTGGTACAAATGCGCTGTTGAAGATTTTGGCTACACCATTCAGTCACAGTGCACGTAGGTTTGGGATATATTAGTCTTCTATTTTGTGTTGTGTAGAACGATGACCATGTTTCAAAAATCGATATGGTATGAGCACTAGGAGCATTGCAGGTGTTTTCCCATGAAGAGCGTATCTGTGGGGGAGGCCAAGACTGTTAATAATGACCATGGATAGTTATCATCGTCAAAGATGAGCAATTAAGCAGCTCGGACTGCCCATTGTGTCAGCCCCATACATGCATAGTATTTTGATGTCCAAGAAATGTAATTGCTGCTTACACACATCCACAAATGTCAGTTACATACATCCTGCCGTATGGCAGAGCTGCATGGTAGCACACTCTGTGAAGATTTACAACTGCCCCACGAGCCCAGGTGCACGTTTTCTGTGTGCTGGAGATGAGGCGGCCATGGCAGGAGAAGGCTGGCCACTGAAGCCAGCAGATGGGCTTGTCCCAGGAGGAAATCAAGCAATGAGGCCAGTTGGCTGAGGATTCCCGGCTGGCCACCTGCAACTAGGGATGGCCAGGCTGAAGGAGCCAAACTTGCAGGTTTATCCTTAAGTTTTTGGAGGCTTATATGCAGCTCCACAAGAGACAAAAGGGAAAACAAATGGGGATTAGCATGATAGCAGGCTGATATTTTGCCAGGCTGTTCACTTTTCTTTTCAATGTCACATAACATCATGAACAATTTCTGCAGATGGTCAGGCCTCCTTCCAGCTGGCCTTCGAGGGCAGATTATAGAAGAATGGATCTTCGGGCAAGCAGTTGCAACATAGGGAGCCTATGTTGGAATTTCCCAAATGTTCGTTTTCAGTTTTTAACTGCTGAACTTGGATAAACTATTTTGAGTTTGCCTGTACCAATTTGCATCTTAGTGGCCAAATTCAGCTTGGGCTCTAAACCAGTGGTTACCTCAAGACAACAGTTTGCCTTACTCTTTTGTCAGTCCTCCTCTGCTTTCTCTGTGCCTGGAAAAGGTAGTTAATGCACTTATTTTCACAACACTGTTAACAAGCTTTCTCTCCAGTGGGAGGCACTGAAAAGGTGTGTTTTGGCCTAACTTTAATAAGTACCTCTTCTGCTGAAATACGTATTAGAGGAACTCTATGTGACAGAATGATGTGTGGTTGCCTAAGCCAAGACATGCTTCTGATAACTAGCAGCAGGTAGGAGATAATGTGCCTTCAGGACTAGTCTTTGTATTACACCAGTTTGCATCTTGCTTTTCTAAAGCAAACAAGCTATTCATGCTACTGGGTAATTGTTCCTTTTGTGGAAGACATGATGCAGCCTTTTCAATAGGGGAAATGTGTTTTGAGCATTTGAAACAATGGCTCTGTTTTTGTTTTTCTTTTCCTGACTCTAAGCTAGCTGAAGGTTTCTATATATAATAACTATTCATCCCTCCAGCCTTCAGGAGTGACTGTTGAAATAGCCAGGCACAAATCTTGAAGAGAATAAACAAAGTAGGAAAAATACTCTCTCTATATTGTTTGTGTATAGGAGCCCTGAACATTGTGAGCATTGCGAACTCTTCACAGAGTTAAGGAAATGTGCTATATTTCCTTTCAAATGCTGTTGGCAGTGTAGCTGCACTGGTTGCATATACACACTATATTTTGACCATGGCTCTGGGCTGACGCTTGCTCTGGCTCTTGGCACTGAGTCTAGAGTGCCAAAGAGACACTGGTCAATAAACTGGCTGCTGACCGGGGGAGAAAGGGGGCTGTCTGTCTGTGTCTGCTGTGTGGGGTTATTTGTCTCTGCAAATGGGCTCTCTAGGCAGTGCTGACAATTCCCACAGTCTGATGATATGGCTCAATGTTTAGTGCTGGCCTAAGAGCCAGACTTGAAGGATTGTGTGAGATGCAGTGATCTTATGATTACAAATATTAGAAGTGACGTTTTCCGTTCTCTTGAGCATAGTGGATTGGAAACACCAAAAGGTGAAAAAAAATTGCTTGAAATTGCTCTTTTTCAAAATTGTATCACGTGATTTTGGGGTTCATGACATAGTTTCTGGCTACGTGAAGTTGCCTTTATCTCTTTTCAGGGCAACCATGGTA
Source organism: Pavo muticus (assembly GCA_016647715.1). Classification (NCBI taxonomy): domain Eukaryota; kingdom Metazoa; phylum Chordata; class Aves; order Galliformes; family Phasianidae; genus Pavo; species Pavo muticus. The sequence goes on along the minus strand of JACDJE010000170.1, from coordinate 925,818 downwards.
AAGTCAGAGCCTGCCTTGGCAATGCCTGCGGCTCTGTGCTCCCTTAGGCACTGACGCATTACAGATCTAGCAGCACAATGTCACCTCGTGGTGCCTTCTGCTCACTGGCTCAGCAGATGACTTGCACTAACTCGGTTGCGCATCAGCTGCAGTTTACGATCGGCACAAGTGATGCCGCTGGGCAGAAAGGCCCTGGCATTCCGAGATGCCTCCTACTGGTCGACCTGGCTGACGGAGCACAGTCTCACTTGCAGGGACTCGGTTAGCTCCCTCTCGTAGCAGTGTAATTTGTAACAGGTGCCAGGCAGGTGAGAGCTGAGGAAGGTGGCCAGTGGGTATGGTGTCTTGTGCAGTAAGATAGCGAGCGCTTAGAAACAGGTCTTTCAGCCGCACAGGGAGGGGAGTTAAAGAAGCTATCAGTTTGACAGCGCATTCACGCGCTTAAGCCCCGGAGGATCCACTGTGATAATCTAATCTGATCTCCTGTATAATATAAACTGTGGGATTTCCCTAGCTCACCCCTTCTGACGAGGAGAATGTGTTGCGGAGAAGCACCCCGTCGCAGGGTAAAGATTTTCAGGCTGGCAGCTCCGGCGCAGAGCGGGTCCCCGAGCGCTTCCTGCCCGTGCGGCTGCGGGCCGCTGGGTGGCGCTGCGGGGCCGCAGACGGGCCGAGCGCTCGGCTGTCCGGGAGGTGGGGGAACAAGCGCCGGGGGACCAAGTGCGGAGGGCTGCAGAGAATTTGCATGGCCCGTTTGCTGGGGCCGGATTCTGCTCTCGGCTATTCCAGGAAATTCATAAGTTGTCTCGTTTTTTTACCATCTTATCAGCAGCTTTTAATGTGATCTTCCTGTCGGCAACATTATTTAAAATTGAAAGACTGGCTACTTTTCAGTCTGGGTCACTGAGGTTGTGACGCTGGAAAGCATGAGACAAACTGATACCCTAGCAGTAATGGAGAGCACAGGTTTTCCAGACTGACTCCACTCATTCCCAGAAGGTTTTTCCAGCTATGAGTAGCAATTAAACAATTGTTTGTATAAGGACTGGATATTAGGAAAAATTTCTTTAACATGAGTGTGGTCAAGCACTGGGACGGAGAGGTGGTTGATGCCCTATGCCTATCAGTGTTAAAAGAGCATTTGGATAACATCCTTAACAATATGGTTTAGTTTTTGTTTCACCCTGAAGCCATCAGGTAGTTGTGTGTGACGGTCTTTGTAGGTCTCTTCCAACTGAACTATTCTATTCTGTTCTAAAAGATGTGCTCTGTTCTGAGTGCTGAAAATAAGGCTGCAGAGGGAGCTAGTCTCAAGGTAAAACCCGTATGCCCTTTCCCAGTCAGTTGATTACTAACTCTTCAGGGTTATACTTAAAGCCACAGAGACAGAACTACTGCAAATCCAGTTTTCCCCAAATGCACCTCATGTTGTTCCCCATTTCCACTGCTCTATTCAGGCCTAATATGGGGGCTGAGGCTGTTTATCTGAGATTTCATCATAACAGAGTGGTAGTTCTGAGAGATGAGCCAGCCAGCCAGAGGTATTGGATGAGCACTGCAAATGTGTGCATCAACACAGTACAGGTCCAGAGGGTCTGATGCAGCCTGGACATATCGGACATATTGCTGCACAGATGGTTGATGCTTGCAGAGTAAATACGATGTAGTCAGAACTAATCAGACTTACCGCACATGTGCTCATATTTCTGCATGGATATACAGAAAGTCAGGGAGGCACTGGGGGCCATGGTGACAAGTTACTTTGAAGGTCTTAGAGCAAGCATAACTCAGCCCTCTGATGATCTCCAAGTGGTCTCAGCACTCATGGTCATTCTTTTGCCACTTTCTTCTGCAGCATGGTAGAAGCAAGTCATGTTACCCTTGATTTGGAGTATGGCTGCTCCACACCCCCTTTTCAAAGCAATGTTTCCTTCACTGGTTCTTAAAAAGCAAAAGGAGCGTAAAGCGAATAAAAGTGCACTCAGTTGGGCAGCTCTGAAGATGCTCCCTTGTGGGAGGTGGCAGCAGCTGCCAGCTCTGTGTCTCAGTCTGGTTCTACATCTTGGAGTCTGGAGTGGACAGAATGCGTATCAACTTCCATCTCCTTGCAGGAGGTGGCACTTAATTATCACCTGACTTTGATTGTTGGCCTCCTGTGTGTCTATATACAAAATATTTTAAATCTGTGTAAATTTGGATTCTTCTTCACCACAAATAGACATAAAATTAGAAATGAGCAAAGACTGACAGTGCTGAAAATAGGGAATAAGATGCAAAGACTTTGACCCTTATGTCCTCAGCTTTGTGGATGCTGTTAATGTCTCGTGAGTCTTCTGCAGCCAGCATGATATGGTCTGGTGTTGTAAGGTCAGCTCTTACCTCATCTTCTACTCTGCAGCCAGCAGGCAATCCCAAAGCAGCACGCTAGGGTGAGCGTCACTGCCTTTATTTCTGAGGCATGTTGAGCTGAAGCAATTTGCCAGTGGTCATGCTGGTGGCAGAGAGGAGAGTAGGTCTCTGTATCTTAGCCCTGCTGGGATACTGCAGTTATCAGACTGTCCTCATCTGATGACTTTGCACAGGTGAACACACCTACAGCCCATATTGGGATTACAAAATCTTCCTGCAAGTTTTTCCTGTAAGAGCAAGCTGATCAAACGTCTTTTCCATTTGTCTCTGTCCTGTGGCCAAGAAGACAGCACTTGGTATTGTCCGTCTTTACCTCCACTTAAACATTTGCTTAACAATGTTGAAAAAGCAATCCATTTGTCAACTCTAATCTAGTTACATCTTTGTATCCTTCATAGAGAGAAACTATTGAAAACAAAGGTTCTAATGAAAAAGCATGCATCTCTAGAAATAGTTTGTTTCAGGCTGTGGCATTATCTAAGTCTGTAGAAACCCAGTGAGAAGGGCACAAGGAACAGAAAAGGGAGTTCATCTCAGCTGTGTTTCAAAATGAAACATATTTCTCAGCATGCCCATGGCTTTGGCTGGTGGGCAGTGTTTCAGTAGGAGCGTCTGCACAGCACAGCCAGAGGCACTCGGGCACCAGGAATTTGCAGTGCGCGGAGGCTGGGGGTGTGTGCTGCTGGCACTCACACGGCTCCCCACCAAAAGGGAAACAATGTACGGGGTCTGCACCACACACTGTATGGAAACAAGGCCTTTCAGCATCTGTGGCAGGAAAGTCACCAATTGCCATATGTCACTCTGCTGTGCATATGTTAAGTGGGCCCAATCAATCGCATTTGCACATTCTCTGTGTGACTTGTTGTCCCACACAATGAGTGCCCTGTTGTCACCAGCGCTAATGCTATGCAATCTGCTTTGCCGTAGTGCAGCAGGCAGCTCGCCTCTTGGTATCGTAGCACATTTTGCCACATAAGCGTGGCCCTGGTATCGCCGGCTGCTTTGCAATCTGTTGCTCTGCTGAGTGCGGTCCCTGCTGTCACGGTTGCCCAGTCTGTCGGGCCACAAAGGAGCAGGCGGGCTGCGGCAGGGACGTGCTCTGCTCAGCTGCTGCCTCTGAGCACATGGCCCTGTTGTGCGGCATGGGCTGCTCGGCTGGGAGCAATAGTGGGTCTGATCGGTGCTGGTAACAAGCTTCACTGCTCCGTTGTCTGTAATTAATTGTTCCCATTCCTTTGTGATTTGTATTTGTATTTGTTTCCTGCATAACAACTGCAAGTCAGCCTGACTTGTGCAAACGGAATGAATGGGTTTATTTTTTATGTTACTTGAAGAACTTGTTATGCAAACAGCAGCTATAGGGAAGGTAGAGTAGTGACTCAATACTTCTCTAAGAAGCAGAGCTCATTGCAAAAGTTTCTTCAGAAACTTTTCATATACCAATATCTAATTCAAGATGAGGACACGTATAAGGCTTGAGTGCTTTGAACTTTACAGAAGCCAACCTTCAGCAGCACAGCCTCACTGAGAACTGCAGGCCAAGCTTCTGCTTAGAGGAGCCCCAGAAAAATAAATACATGCTTCTGAAGCATTCCAATACCGTAAAGGTCACCTCCAGGATACTTTTAATGATGCTAGATGACCAGTGAAGATGTGCCAAAATACTGAAAAGCTGGTGCATGCAGTGGCTGCTGAGTCAGACATACCACCAATCCCGCTATATCAGTTTGGAGATTGAACTCCACAGAGTGAGGTGCATATACGTAGAAACTAAATCAGATCTGGGAGGGCAGTGTCAGTTTAGGCATGCCCTAGGAGTGGGTACTTGATTCTTAGCCTGTAATTCCTTATTGTAGCTTTTCTCAGTGCAGAAAGTAGTGTCTTTTGACCTACAACTTGTGTAAGGATGGAAAACAGCCCTGACCTAGCAATATAATTTTATAACACTCACACAGCTGTTTCTGCTGAAGGCTTTGAAGCCCAGTAATAATGGATAAGGTAAAANGGGGAGAGGCCCTTCACCATCTTTGTGGCCCTCCGCTGGACTCTTTCCAAGAGATCCCTGTCTTTTTTGTACTGGGGTGCCCAGAACTGGACACTGTACTCCAGATGAGGCCTTACCAGGGCAGAGTAGAGGGGGAGGATCACCTCCCTCGACCTGCTGGCCACGCTCTTTTTAATGCAGCCCAGAATGCCATTGGCCTTTTTGGCCACAAGGACACACTGCTGGCTCATGGCCAACCTGTCGTCCACCAGGACAGCTAGGTCCCTCTCTGCAGAGCTCAATATTGCTTTCTCACCCTATTTTTCAACTGAAACCAAGGTGACAACTCTTCATCAACCAGAGAGGCTACTGGGTGCCTTGCTGAGATTTTGGGGCTTTTTTCTGTTGAGTTCCCCACGAGGAATGCATCAACTCTAATACAAGGGAGGCCTCCAGCAGCCCTTTCCCTTTAAGCTCAAAGAGTGTCCTTAAGGACATAGGTCCCAGTAATAGGAAGGACAAATAAGCAATTTAAGAGCAATAAAGGCAATTCTATTTATGCACATAAAGGTGAATGTCTGTTGTAGCCTTTTGAGTTTTAGATCTCCTCCCTTCTGATGGAATTTTTGTTTTTGTTGGTCTTGAAACTATCATCTTTGTCATCCTTTCTTACTATTTTCTTCTTTGCTCAGATTTTCAATTTCTTTGAAAAGTAATATTCCATTTTTCTCACCCCCCCCCCCCCACTTGCACTCTGGGTTTCTACAATTTTCCTTTTCAATCTTCTCCTCATACATTCTCTACCCACTCCCTCCTGCCTCTCCCACCTTCACCGCACCTCGAGTGTCTCCAGCACAGCTCCAGCTCTCACAAAACAACAGCAATCATATAACAATTTACAACCATTAGCCAATTGAGTGTAACACCTCTCTACAAGGTAGGTAATCATTTATGAATGCTGCTAAGCTACTGCTGTTTCATGTGACAGCTTGTTCAGCTGCTTCTGCTCTCTCAAAGGGCCCCAGACAACAATAGTAAGGCTGTGAAAGCACAGGGTTGGGATGAACAGCTAGAGCAGTGTGTGGAGAACTACAGACATCTGCCGAGCTCTGAACTGTCCTTTTACTCCTGGTTTAGTGAGCATTAAATGTGTTCTGTGTCTCTATTGTCAAACTGGCTGCATCTTGTGGGGAAAAAAAGAAAAGAAAAAGCAGACGAAAAGTCTGTGGCCCACTTGGAGCTCATCATGCAACACTTCATAAAACAGCACGCAGCAACTGGTCTGTCTTCTTCATCCTGTGACCACAATGCTGTAATCATGTAAACTAGACTGTACTGAAGTAGGGAGAGGCCACTGTGTCTGCTGAAGGCAGTTGGTGAGTACGCAAATGGCGCGATGTTACACAGGGACTGCCAACCTGAAATGCTGTGTGGCATTTTTCCTAAAGGTAGGTTTATGATTTTTAACCTAAATTAATTAAGATATGGAACCTTAATTAAGGAGAGGGTTGCTTCTGAAACAGCTAGCCCACTTCAAAGTGCTGAAACCATATTCTTAATGGGGAACAAAGAAGTGAAAACAGGGTCAAAACAGACCAGGTCCGCGTGTTGTTCTCAACCCATTCATCTCCCAAACGGGGTGAGCTCTGGTGGCATTTTAAAAACGGCAGTGCAACATCTGCCATCCAAAAGGAGAATCGGGGTGCGTGGGAGGGAACGTGCTTTATTCAAAAGCCACTGCTCTCCATTTTAAGAATATGAGCCAGATGTATTTTTTCCCCCCCTCAAGTCCTGGTCATGTTCCCATTGACTCCAATTGATGTAGGATATCCCCCTTTACTCTCTTTTTTCTTTCTTTCACCACAACCCAGTTAACTACTCTGTTCCTGTCAGTTCTAGTTGTCACACGAATGATGTATGTGATACTGTTTACTATGTAAGATTTTGAATAGACCATTCCTGCTTCTGGCATATAGGGGGTTGGGTGGCTTTTCTCATTTAAACAGTACGATTTAAATTATGTTTCAGAAACTCACTGCTGTTTCTTTAGGAAGATGTACAAGCCAGAGGTCTGGAAAGCACACGGACTCTTTGTGGAGCACAGCTTCCAGATGTGCCATCCCTACAGGTATTTGTGAGCCATGCTAGATGTCCATCTGCACCTTTAGGTAAGCACACAGACACTTCCACAGGTCTGGTCTTGTGCTACTTTGGTAAGTGCTTTTGAAAGTCGCACCCAATGTTAAAAAGAGATTGATGTGGGAGATTAAGATAAATGCACAAAACACTTTCATTTTCTTTATTTTCAATCGATACTGTATGAATACAAAGTTTCTAGAAAGCTACAAAAATTCTACCACTTTATCAAGAAGGCATCAAAATGTGTCACTTTGCAAAGACATGAAAACACCTGCAGTAACCGACACAAAAATAGCATTTTTAGAGTGATGAAATAATTGCACTTAACTGTCATGGATATTAAAGTTATCACACATATGTACCGCGAAAGCTAGAATACATTTTTTTTTTACAAAGCACTTTATAAAAAAATTCTCTGCACACAAAACCTATAATTTTCATATTACTATCATACTAAAGATAAATTCACTTTAAAGCCAACACTTAAAACATTTTAAACAAAAAAAGGTACCAGTACCTACACACAGACAATAACAAATACAAGAATACTGTACTGCCAAGAGGTTTGACTGAAACTCCTTTTGAAAGCTTCTGCAAATATGTTAAGAAAACATTGGAGAACGTTTGCTTTTTTTTTCAAAGAGCCTTCCCTCCCTGTCTAACCTAGAGGTACTTTATCATCAAAAGGCGAGTTCTACATCAAAAGTTACCAGCAGCAGTACAATATTAAAGTAACCACTGACCATATATGAATATGCTTAAGTCACAAACCCATTTTATACACATTACACAAATAAACATAAAGTGAGAATTCCATTAAGTCATTTACAAATGTGAACAAATGCNGAGAATAAGAAAAAAACTGCCTCTAGAAATATGACTAATACCCAGACCTGTCTGTACTTGTTAACATGTGCCAGAATGACAATATTAACAGCTTGGCCAAACATCAGAAAATCACTGCTTCATCTGATGCTATTAGCTGAGTTATTCAGTAAAAGCAGGGCTGAAAAACTAGTGATGTCTCCCTGGGCCTCAGGGTGGAGTGGCAGAGATATCTCACAGCCCTGACTAAGAGGTGCCAATGGCCTGGCCCCTTAAGCAAGCTGCTGCGTGCTGCCTTTGGTGACCCAATCCCACTGGGCCTGAAAAGCTGCCTGTCTCTAACCAAGAATTCATCTGGATGAGGTGTAACACAAGGGGCCCTTGCTGGATGATGCTTCAGAAAGAAAAATGCCATTTTACTTAAGACTGTGCTCAGGCTGCACGTGAGCTATTCAGAGTGAGCTATCAGCCACCTGTGAATGAGCAGCATGCCTCATCATTGCTTCTAAATGTCGCACTTCATCAGGGTGGGATTTTTGAACAGAGAGAAAGATAAATCCTGCTGTCAGCTCCTGCAGTATAACTTGGACAGTTATATTCGGTGTATATCTTGTAGCTTGTGCAAAGACATGGCAGGTGAAGGAATTGGCCTTTGGAGTTGTGCCTTGCAGTTCTTCTAAAATGCTGTGTGCTACCTGCAGGTTACAGGCCTCATCATGTCTGCCTTCCAGTGAGGCACAGCTCTCCTGCATGGCCAAGAGTCAGGCAGATCTTCTGTGCTTGTGCTCAGTCCTGTCTGTCCAAGTGTCAGCCCCTGAGCAAAAAGTGACGCAGCAGAAAGAGTCTGTGATAAAGCCAGAGGTGTTTTATTCCACTGCGTCGCATTTCCTGGAAATGTCTCTAGGAATAAAGGACAGTGCTTTAAAGTGCACTTGCCGTAGGCATGTACTTCATTATGTTCTTCATGCAAGCACATATTGAAATTCAGTTCAAAGAGAGCAGGAAAACCATTTTGCAGTAGCCAGAGATCAGATTATTTGGTAAGCAAAAACCCTTTTGATTAATAACTTTTCTGTGGAGAGTCAGATGGTATATGCTTCCTGTCTCCCTGGAACTGTGTAACTCAATTGAGGTGCCTCAGTAAGCTTTTAAACCATCTCTTGCCAAGGTACCACAGCATAGCTGTATTTCTGTCTTGTATTTCTACAGTCCTGATCTTCTGCAGAGGGCAATAAAAGTAGTCTGACGGACTACTATTGAAGTCTATTTCCTCCAGTGACCAACCTCCAACAGTAGTTGGGAGCAAGGTTTGAAAGTAACTTGGTGCTTTGAATTTCTGCTTGTGTTACAGCACAGGTACACTGAGGTCTCCGGGAGTGACAAGACCTCCATTATTTTAGGGCATGGCACAGGCCAGATGGTGGAAAGTTTGGATCCAAGCCAAGAGAATACATGGCTTGTTGTACTGGCAGCGATGTGAATGAATACAGACAAATAAGCCCTTCACCTGAAGTAGAACTAACAATTAGACATCTTTTGAAAGTGTGAACTTTGTTGTCTCAGCAGAACCCAAGAAGCCAATATGTTATTGTAACTGGCACAGTTTTCCATGTGTTAAGCAGAGATTTGGGCTAATGTTTAATTGATTTTAGCAACTGAAAGTGATAGGTAGGTTTGCTGGCATGGGGGAGAGCTTTAGAAGAGAATGGAAAAGTAGTTGATATATTACATTTGCTTATTAAAAATACATGTAGGCTAAGGTGATAGATAAGAGCTATTCCCTAATATCAGACTGTGTCTGCACCGGACTGTAGAGAGAAATGGGAGGATGAATAGGTATTTTTTTGTAGAAGCTGTTCAGGTGGGTCATATCTTGAACAACTTTGGTGCCTGATTTATGCTGATGGATACATTTCTACATTATGTATACAGATAGTGCACTGCAAAAAAAGGGTGAAACTAAATATCTCGTCAAATCCTGCTCACCGTATGCTGAGGGTCCCACTCAATCTTGTGTTAACTAGTCAATAAATGTTTGACCCATCTCCAAAGGAGATTCAGAAGCAGTTGCTGTTCACAGTTATTCATGAAGAATTCTGTAGCTGTTCTTTCTGAACATGAGTCCAGAGAATGGAGGACAGACAGCCTTAAGATCTATAGCTGATCAAAGGAAGGTCGGTGGCTGGCAGGAATACTGCAAGAGAGGTGAGAATGTAATGTTAAAAAACTACGGTGACCCAATCTGCCTGCAAGACACCGGCGTCTTTAAATTGGTAGTTATTTTCTCCTGTGCTAATTAGTAGAGCCTACAGTGGAAGTGCATATTCTGTCAACTCAGACTCAGTAAGTCAAGGAGGTAGACTGTGCCTTTTAGGTATTCTTTTAGGATAAACTCTTCCTATTAGGCACAATACATTATCTAGCGACCCATCCTTCACTTGAGATAGTGGAAAATTTCCTATTTCCCAGATGGGATCACAAGTGCATCCAGAAAGATGAAGAACAGAGGTATATTGCTTTCGAGGATATCCTAGCACAGAGTGCTCACATGAACAGAGCACCCTGGACAGATGGATCATGATTTGTTTGTACTACCTATATGTCCTATATATCTCTATGTTTCTTATTTATCTTTATATATATTTATTAATTCAAAGACCATTTAAAATGATTCCCTTTATTTAAACATCCTCTAGATTCTATCTGCTTGTTTGTGCCTCCAGGAAAATCAATCTGTGTAGCGTACTGAGCACAACTGTAATAAGGGAGAAAGAAATAAAATAGACAGTGAAATATGATGTGCTCTCTCCAGAAGGGAAAGTAGAAGCCTGAAGCCAAAGTCCAAAGGTTACGTACCGTGGTAATGGTCTTATCTAACCGGATTATACCTAGTACTTGCAGGTAAACAGATTGAAACACGCTGCAGTCATGAAATGACTGCAGGAAAGCCTGGTGAGACTCCTGGTCACCCCATGCTCTGTGTTGGGCTGTGTTGCAGCAACAGGCATGAGAGCCCTTCACAAGATCTAGCTGTTGTCTTCGGGGTACATCCTTCTTCAGACATCTGCAAAGGTTCAGGCTGCTTCTGTAGAGGGTCTGAGGTGAAAATTTGGAACATGCACGAGCCTCCTGTGCTTTTGGCTGAGGGGTTTTGTCAGACATCTAGATCACAAAGTGAAGCTTCGTTATAAGCACAAAGCCAACTTCATTACCACACGGAGGTTTAAATCCAGTTATTGCTGAGATTGATACAATCTTGAGATAAAAGGAAGTAGGAATGAGCGTTGCTTTTTGATACATTTGGGGCTGCATTTTGGTCAGACTTCCAGGGATGTTTTCTTGTTCACTTGCTGGCAGAGATGTTTCTGCTATTTTGCCTCCTTCTGTGGCCTCTCTGTATGCCTGTATGAATTTCCTATGCATGTTGGGCTGAACTGTGGAACGGTACATACTCTATACTGCACTGAGGCTGTTTTTTAGGCCTCAATAGAACTGAGCAACACATAATCTAAGCCCAGAGTCACAGCTTCAGCTACACTGTCAACAGCTGAACAGAATCTTTTTTTTAACTGCTGTGCAGGAAGCTTAAATATTATAGATTTTTGCATGTTCTTGTTAGAGAAACTATCAGCTCCCTCTCCTCCTCTTCTCTCCCCAGCCCCCTTACAAAGGGTGATTACATGCCTGTCATTTTGGGACCACAAGGGTAACAATCTACGTATCTACACTGTGCAGATTTCTCAATTATACTGTAGAAGTGCCAGTTTCTATTGATCTCCTTTGTAATTGTGGCCATCTCTTACGCACAACTACTTGTCTGTCCTGCCAACAGGCAGCCAAAAATGAGCTCCAGACAGGTGCTGTTTTTTCCGACATGAGAATGTGTAAGGAGAGCTGTTAGTTTCACCACTTCCCTGGTCCCCCTGTTCTGCAGGCACCGGCACACCACGCTGCCTCCTGTCACTGCAGGAAGAGCTGGTTGCTGGAGCTGGCAGCCCATTTCACAGGTCTCCGTTGTATAGCTCTATTTCCATGGCTTTCCTCTCCTTGCTTTCCCTACCTCCTGTCTCCTTCCCTCTTAGTGGACCTGTTGGCAGCCCTGATCTTGAACTCTCCACACTCTCCCAGATCTGTCTTATCTGTAAATTCAACTTCTGCTGCATCCACAAGGTTTCCCATGCATCTTGTAGGCACACCCGAAAATGGCCTAGTTTTGCAGTAACTTCTGACTGTGGTCACTCTGTTTTCCAGCTACCTGAATGCACAGAGCTCTACACCTGATTTGTTTTGTGGTTTTTTTTCAGTATTTCAGGAACTGCCTGATGTTTGTGTCCCCTTCCACCACTCAGTGTCTCCCTACCAGATTATAGGCCATGTTAATGAGCACCCTGTACACTTGCCTCAGTTTGATTCTCTGGGTTCATTTCTCTTTCCTTGATACTCTTCCAGCTGCATTCAACAGATTAGTGATGACTTTTGCCTGTGTCTTTTTAACGTGTCTGACCAGAGATAACAGAAAAAGACTTTATGCAGTTCTCTGAAACAGCCTTTGCCCTGTATCTCCTGCTTCATCAGCTTCATCCCCAGATGGTGGCTAATCCCCATACCCTAACGCTTCCCTTCCATTAGCATCCAAGTATCTTCAAGCTGACTTTCTTCATTGTGCCTGTACTATTTCCTTGGTGCTGCCATTTTCAGGCGTAGAGAGTTCTCTTCCCAACTCCTCCTAAACTGAGAAACCACATTGGTCTAGTGCAGGACACAGGCAGAGCCTGCCTGACCACCCAGAGCTGCCTTGTTTGTCTCCTGTTTGTGGCTCTTGAGCCCTTAGACTTGCTCTCTTGGAGAGTAGCCATTACCTTAGGACCACTTCCAGGACTGATGTTGATGTTCTTAATGGGAAGACATTTGGGATGTATGGAAAAAATGCTAGGCTGATACCACAGTTGTGTGCGTGCTAGTTCACTGCCCACATGCCATTCTGTCCTTTTGCTAATCAGGAGGTGTGTGCCAATGAGCAGAACTGACCTGTCATCCTGTGCCTACAGCTAGCAGCCAAAGGCTGGGAGTGTTCTTGGTGCCATACCTGGCTACCTGCTCCTGTGCAGTTATCCAGAGCCCATCACTGGGGAGGGAGTCTCGGGGCACCTCCCAAACATTGCTCACCACCACCTCCCTCAAGGAGATCGTTGGCAGAGATATGGGAATGCCCTGCCCTGCTGCAACTGGTGCTGTGGCTGCCGTGTTATTGCTGGCAACCGTGGAGGTAGACTGCTCTGCCAAGTTTCTTCATTGTGGTGTTCTGATGACAAAGCTTAGATTAAAACCTATTAAAAATACAATATGGTCAAAGTAAAACCAATGCAAATATTTTATGATTAAGTAATCAAATTCTCTGTGCTGTGGAATGGTGCAATGCGTGCACAACGTGGCTGATTCTAGTACTTCATTGTCTGAGTTGGTCATATGTGGGTTCAGTTTAACACTAATGGCGAGGCCAAGCATGAAGAAGACGTGGGTATCCCCACCCTCTAATTGATGTAGAGCTGCATCGAAAAGGAAGTGTTCTCATAGTGTACCAAAGGAAATGGTTGCAAGTAGGTCCGAATGCAGTTCTTATATATTCTGCCAAGTGTAATGTTAGCTATGAAGTTCAACTTCACAGGTGGAAGAATAAGAAAAGACAAGTACCTTGGAAAAAGTAAATTCCCTGATAATGCTGCAGAGAACATATGATCTTAGGAGAAAGGAATTTTTAAAAGTCTGGGAAAAAACCTTATTCTTTGAGCTCTGCCAATTAAAAAAAAAAAAAAAAAAAAAGAGAGAGAGAGAGAGAAGGATCTTTAAATACGCCCAATAAACTTACAGGTTCGGGGGCAGGAAAAGAAATCAGTTTGTAGTGTGTTAGCCTGCTGGCAAGGTTGGCTGCACATATAGCTCAGCGCTCCATTTGAACAGCAAGTCCCTGCATACTCTGCCTTTGCTGGAGATCTAGAAAGCAGAGCAGTAAGGTGCACTGCAAAGTAAGCAGTAGTAGTGAACTGGTCTCCTTTTTGAACCATGTAAATGAAAAAGGACATACAGCTCTGGCACCAATTGCTCTGATGGCCCCAGCCACCATCCTTACTGGCACCCTGATCTCGCCAGTTAGGGAAGCGGAAGAGCTGTAATTCCTAAGGCTTCAAAACTGCTCCCTCTGTGTGGATATCTCAAAAAGCTGACAAAGATTTTGGAAGCAGACTTCTTAAAAAATTTTGTTTGGCTATCTGCTCTAGTTTAACAGCAGGGTTGGCTGTTTACACTCTAATCTCTAGGACAGGGCAAGGGGCATGAAAAGCAATATTTCTGAAATTATCAACCTAAACCTATAATGACTTGGTACATTTGTGTGTATGCACGTATCTGTGTGCGTGTGTGTGCATCTCCCACCCCCTCCCCAAGCTTGTATGTGTAGAAGGCAGTCAGCTTGAAAAATCACCATTGCTGGATGAATTGAAACCAGTCACTTGTGCTCAAGTGTCTTTGCTCAATTGGTAGTTTCAGATAATGTTCTGGATCACAGGATCACAGAATCAAAGAATCATAGGGGTTGGAAGGGACCTCCAGAGATCATTGAGTCCAACCCCCCTGCCAAAGCAGGTTCCCTACACCAGGTCGCACAGGTGGGTGTCCAGGTGGGTCTTGAATATCTCCAGAGAAGGAGACTCCACAACCTCCCTGGGCAGCCTGTTCCAGTGCTCCGTCACCCTCACCATAAAGAAGTTCTTGCGCACATTGGTGCAGAACTTCCTATGCTCCAGTTTCTGGCCGTTTCCCCTTGTCCTGTCTCCACACAC
>JACDJE010000170.1:791952-908688 GCA_016647715.1 Pavo muticus | reverse complement strand
AAAAAAAAAAGAAAATCCAAACAAAACAAAACCCCAACCTGTTTTACATAAAATGTACTGAAGAATTAAAGGCTATTCAGGTTTTCAATGTTATAAAATTCTCTTGTCTTTCTTTTTCAGGCACATATTGTATTTTTTGTCTGCAGTCATGAGCCTGAATCAAAGAGGCCCATAAAACAAAACAAAACAAAAACACATATTCTGAAAGGAGGTAACAGGGATCTGTCTCCTTTTTGTCAACTGAGTGCATTTAAGATTTAATTTACACACTAAACTAATTACATGATCTCAGCAAGAATGACCTGAAAAGTTAAAAGATGAAGATCTCCAAAGTGTGTTTTGTATTTTGAATTATCCAGCCTTGATCTTTTTTTAGGGGGCTAAGCATCTTGTCATGAAAGATAGGAGGGGGGGGGAAAGAGATCATCCTGAGAAAAATACAAAACTGGACTCTGTGATCACATCTGCTGTTTGACCGGGTATGTTGGATAGTATGGGTCAAGTAAAGAACAGAGAAAACATTTCTCAGTATGAATGATGCAGGAAAACTGTAAGGGGAACTGCTTCCAAAGCAAGTATGCCCTAGGAGCTGCAGTGGAAAAATAAATAGATATGGATTAGTATGTCAAATGTTGTATCTGCCTTGAACTGGCCAGTTACTTACATTCAACAGTAATGTACACCCTTCATTACTTAAAATAGCCTACACCGTGGAGGTTTTAACGGAAGAAGCTACTGCCAACCTTACTGAGCTGTAGCTGCAATAGAAAGGGAACGCGAGAAACAGGCATTATATCTGCAATTCCTTCAAAATAGTGGTGCAGTACCTAAATAAAATCATTTTGGAATTCAAGTAAGTAAAACTACACTTGCTAGTAGCAATTTTTAACAGCCCCAAATGGTACCATTATGCTTATTTTAATGAGACAGAAGTGTACTTTACCACAAATACGGATTAGTAAGACTGAAATGTTTGGTAATAACTGAAAATATATGCTCTACTTGCGGGGTGAAATCATCTTTGCCCTACCTCAGTCTCATCGAATTCAACAGGATTACTTGTCTTACAGAGTTAAGTGAGATTTAGACCTTGAAGGATTAACAAAAATAATATTTTGGAGACAGGGAATTTGAATTATCACAATATTTACCACACAGTGTCACAATATTTTTATATATAAAAAGTTAATCTTAGATTTCATCAAATACTTTAAAAATCAAGTTAAAATCGTATTCACAACTATATAATCCCTCTGACAGCTTTTGGTTTTGCTGATATTTGTTCTTTCTAACATCTTTTTCTTAAAATCTTGCTCCTCTTCCCATCAATTTTAGTTGTAGCGTACACAGTATGGCCCCCGTTCACAGAAGATATCAAATACAGACACATTTTTAAGAGGAGCTAATTTTTTTTCTACCAAGACATCATATGGGAGAAAAACAAAACAAAGCAACCCTGTGTTTTGAGCAGCGCTGGCCAGAGTTTCTCCAACAGCACCTTCATCCACAACGCTCACACTTAACAGTTCAATGCTTAAAAACACACCATCACGTTTATCCTAGCTATTGTCTGTTCTCCATTTTCATCTTGTTTTATGCATCTGACCTTCAGCATGCACAGTTCTGTAAACAAAGTCTTTCATCTAAACAAAAAATCCTCACAGACACTGAAATATTATTAGAGGAGAACAATAAAGTCACATTTGCCCACTGTCTGAAATTCTGCAGTGCGTGGATCTCATTATGCAGATACACGGCTGGATGAAGAGAATATAAATGCGAACCATTTTCGTTTTTCTATCACGGACAAATCAGTAGTTGGTTTGTAGTGCTGTCAGAAATGGCAAACAGTACATTATTCTCCAGCAGGTTGATCATTAGCAAAATTACCTTGCTATAAATGGTGCTCTTTTGTGAATGGAGGCCTGTATTTTCAACTTATTCCAATAAACCAAAGGCATTACGGTGATAACTAAATATTTTTGGTCTCTCTACAAATTGTCATTATTATGGCAGCACTTTTCTAAGCTGGAATTTCAAACCAAAGGCACTTTCATGCTAGAGTGCAGAAGAGTCACAATTAATTATTTGGTCATGAAATTTTAAAAGGCAGCATTATTAATACAATTCACTTTTCACGGAGAACTATGAATCTGTAACCTTTCCTTTTGGTATAGACATTTAATCGCGTAGCGATGGGACTGACTTGTACTGAGGGTTGGTTTAGACCAAGCAGTCAAGGAGTTTTTTCTGTGGGAAAAATACAGTTTATTTAAAAATAGAACCAATTAATAAAACAACATATCCAATTTATGTTAAGAGGCTAAAGGTATTTCTAATATAACGCTAAGGCACTGCATATTGTAATGCTTTGGCAGCTCTCAATTAAAAGATTCCTACAAAAAGTAACAGTAACAGGATAAATACTTCCAGCTTACAAAAGAGCTCACAGTTTACAGGCAGCCTGTTGGACTACACACCACACACTGAACAGTTGAAGGATTAAGGCTTTTAAGAATTAACATATACAGGGTATGGATCATTTACATAAGTGTAAAGAAAAGATGAAGGAAGTAGTTTCCCTAATATTACATATGTGAACACCAATAAACATTGTGACTTTTTATACCCTATAGTTATGACATATGTAGTGTGCCAGATTCTATTAAGAAAACTGTACCTGGTTTTGCAAATTGACTTACATACTTGATATACCTCAAAGAGTTTGCTTGTTATTAAAACAAAAAATCACCAAAACCACAATTCAAACCCTAAATAAAAGACAACTTTAGAACAAAATAAAACAAAAAAAGTAGTTTTTGACTTGTAACACCAAGTGCTTAGAATAAAGGGCTACCGTTAGGCTGTTACAATGCAGTGCTTTTCCTGATGTGATTGTTAGTGTTAAAAATGAGTGTTAAGAGACCCTACCATGGACATATTCCACTGTTCTGTTCACAGAATATAAACTGAAAGATCATCAGCCCTAATATCCACAGCTAGACATCACAGCAATCATCCACCTACTAGAGTTAGGTCAGTGGCAGGCTGAGGGATCTGAGCAGTCTCCCTTCCCCTCAGATGTCTGTATCATGAGTCCACAACAACTACTGCATGTAGGCGATATTCTGGTCTAGACAAATTCAGTTATTGGCACTTCTGACAGAGAGCACAATACAATTTTTAGAAAATCCAGAAATTGAGACTTTTTCAAAGACTACGGCGCTGTTGCCAAGGAGTAAATTCTAGACATAAATCATGCATGGGCACGCAAAGGGCAGTGAGGAGGGAGCTGTTAAATGTTAACTTCTTTGATTTAGAGCTGCAAAAGACCTTCCCAAGAACGCTCTTTGCCGATACCTCATGACTGACCTTTAAGGTGGCTTGTGCTTGGCCAAGCAGTCCTGAGCCTTTCAGACAAATGTTTTGCACGAGGACCCACTGGTGGCCCAGCATCTGCTGAAACAACTGCTGTCTGGGCAGCTGAAGGACAGTGCTGGGTGTGCAGAAGAAAAGAAACTGAGGAACACTCTGGCTTAGGTAGGAAGAATGAGAATACTTATCTCACGTGTGCGTACCTCAGATAATCATTCATGCCCACATCCTTGTTTTGAATCTGCACAGTATTAAAATATCTCCAGCTGCACTTCACTTCCTGGAGTCTTCCCTGATATAGCAGAAGGATGAATACTACCACGTCCAGATGCAAAAAGGACATCAGAACCCATGTGGTATGTACGTGTTTGTTTCATGTAAGGTCTTTGCCAGTAGGAACTGGAGAGAGAACTTGGGAGAGGTATTAGAGCACCATGATAAAAAGGAAGAGGAGAAAAAAAATCTCCACTTTCCAAACTTCTTTGCCTGATATTGCTTGTGATTTTCTAGCATCTCATAGATATTAAAGCTGTTGATCCTTTCAGAAGTGTATGCATTCTTCTCTCAAACACTTTAGTGTTTTGCTTTCAGTTTACGAATTACTCAATGTCAGTTGTTTCCATTTATCTGTTAATTTCAGAGTTGCAAGTTTTTCACTCAACTTAACTAGAAAACATAGTTGTCCATATAAAATATAACTGCACACACAAGACTACATATAATGTGAGTCTAAATCTTCAGTATTTACCTACTTATTGCAAAATGAGCCATCTTCTTTTCATTAAATAATCAAATTTTCATATTAGTACAATACAACTTTATAATCTTTTAAAATACACTAGATATGTTAGGGGTAAGGGATGATGTTTTCTTTCTCTGCAATACCTGTTTGAAAGTTTAATGGATTAGAAGATTAGTTTTAGCATTGAGAAAAAAATACAAAATTTGCCTAATTTTAGGACCTGTTTCTTAACAGGCATTTCTTAAGGCTATATTTTTTCATTTGGTTTCAAACAGAAAAATGTTTCATTTTAAAAAATAATTTAGTGAATTATATTTGTCCATCCACCCTAATTAGTTACAAAGATAATTCTATAAAGGTAATTAACTTTGTGTACTCATTTACAGTTATAGCTAAAGATTCATTTCAATTTCACTTGCATTGTAAAACAAGTATTTTGTGTCGGAAAAAAAAACAAAAAATCTTATAAACGCTGTCAGTTTTTCCCCATGGCAAATGCTCTGTCATACATTTTTCTATCAGAATTAAAAATAGGCCTCCACAGACAGAGGCATTAGGTTCTTAAATACAGTCTTCCCAAAGAACTGTGGTTTACAAATTTGAAGAACACTTAGTTTTAGAAATAATTTTTACAACTGTACCAGAATTTCACAGCTACAATTATATATGAACACATTAAAAATGACTCACTTAAACAGGATTTAGAAAAATGTGGGTGAAAGTTGGGCCAGAGGCACTGCCACTTAGTGTTGAGGTTTACAGTCTGTGTTTTGATAAAGAAGTGAAATGAACTGTATATATAAATAACTGCTCAGTCCTTTACAAGCCTGTAGATATGATGCTGTGCTCCATGTTCACTGTTCGACACTTCAAATACACAAGCCATGCAGAGTAGGGTTTCTTGTGTATCCCTGTTCGTTACAACCTATTTGAGAGGAAGGAAGAGGTAGACAATATATTACAAACTTGAAAACGCCAGAGTCAAAAGAAGACACAATTGGTTAAATTTAGGCAATGTCACTGTTTCAAACGTCCTCTCTCTCTTAAACTGACCTCTGTGACTGCACTCACACAGTAGAGGCTCCTGACACAGGGTCATGGAGATTTGTCCCACCCTGGCTTCTTGACTGTGTGAGCTATTGGCTTGTTGTTCCTCAGCCCGCACCAACTTCAGTCCCAATTCAACAAAGAGAGTACACCCTTGTCCCCTTGTGCTTGGTTAACAAAAGGCAGTTGAGCTGAGCACACCCCTCTCTCACACACTGCATGGCTCTCAGCCTGCTGCCTTGCCTATTCCCTGCTGCTATCAGCCATCAGTCCTGCCTGAATCCTACGATGGCAGCAGCATTGCATGGATCTAAATGCAATATGAACGCATTAAAAATGACTCTGCAAAGCCACACTGAAAAAGCAGGGTAGCTGGATGACACTGGCTTAAAGGCTAGTACACAGACCATTCTTCATGCTTTATATCACCTGTTGGGTGTATCCTCACCATTACTGCACGCTTTCCTGGCCCAAGGACTAATTAACACCACTGACATTTGCAGTATTATAACTGCCATCTCAGTGAGAACACATTAGATGAATGGGATGGTTCCAAGTTACTGCCTCAGGCCCTCTACAAAAACCGAACAGAGACTTGAATTAAAAATAAGAGCAGTAAGCTGAATATCTGGAAAATAACAGAGATGTTTGTTCATGTTCTCAGCCAGCTTATCCTTCTCATCCTTGGCGTCTATAGTGCACAATTCCAAGGGTATTACTCTGAAGTCAGTGAGATTATTTGTTTAGTAAGCAACATGACTAAGGGATTCGGAAACTGGTTCTAAACATTGCATGTTAAGCAAGCCATACAATGCCTACAGATGAAAAATAAAGAGTGAATCCATACCAATAAAATCGTGAAATTTTCCAACACGCTGTTCATCATGTATTTCTCTGGTAAATGCTTCAGCTTGTGTATGAAGTTGATCATATATTCACACATTGGAGAGCGATTTATTCTGTACACAAATCGGCCATTCTCAAACCTTGCATATTCAGTCTAAAAGAAAAGCGTTTAGAGTAAGTCACTTTAGAAAGATCAGAACCACAAATACTACGTTTGTGGTTTTTTTAAATTGTGAATACAGAAGAAAGTGGGCTTAGCCACACAAACACCCACACTTCCACCTGTGCTATACAGTGCCTTGCTAAAAATTCAAAGGCCACTAACTGTTACAAGTTACATCACAATTTGTTCTCCAACCGGTGAATTAAAAACTGGGAAGAAGATTACACAAAGAAAACCCAAATCCATTAAAAATGAATTAAGTGGAAAAGTCATGATGAGATTGTTATGATTGATTTTACAGCAGTTTTTGAGACAAGCAGCTGTGAAGAACAGAATTACGCTTACGCATTTATGTATAAGTATATACAGGTAAACATAGCTGTATATTAATTACGGCATGATTTAATAGGCAACTTGTAAATTACATAGAGATGCAAGGCTGCAGTCAAAAGAAAACCAGACTAATTTATATGGCAGTGGCTCACAGGGGCTGGAGGAGGGTGCCTGTGGTTCCTGAGCTCCTGCTGCCTAGAAACCAATTGTTCATATGATCTCCTCACTCGTTTGTGGGATTTCTTGGTTTCCTCTAAGTGCTGAATAATGGAAACGATGGAAAACTTTTTATGGCCACCATGCACAGGAACCACATATACAAGGGCTGCTCTGAAAGTAATGCCTCCTATTTTATTATATCGCTCCACGACAGATATTGTTGGGATGGTGACAGAGCTGGAACTTTCCTGCCAATCCATTACACGTTGTTGCTGTGTGACAGATGGCAGCAGAGAGGCACTCTGACAAAACGGCAGTGGTAACAACAATGCAAAAGACAAGTCACATTCCAGACAGCCATGCACAATGTTACGAGCGCAGCATACAGGCTCTTGTTCATCACTGGTGAAAATGCGCAACTAGTGGTGGTGACTACGCTGAAAAACAGTGTTTTGTAGCTGAGAATTTGGTTGATCAAACAGTCAAATAGTGTTCTATGTATCTGTTGTGTTTGTCATAGAAATAATTAGGAGGCATTACTTTCGGAGCAACTTATGCAGTATAAGAAGGACATGAGCAGAGACCAATACACCTACAAAATGCTCAACCTGCAGCTGTAAGCTAACTGCCTCTACAAAAACTATTCTGCATGCAGCAGATGTGGGTGTGGGGCTTAGTACAGAGAAGACAAGTTAAGTAGATACAGCATTGTTGCACAGTAAACCATGTATCTACCTGACCACCCCATACAGTTTGGGGGCTTAGAATAGAAAAGATAATAATAGGTAAAGGCCTTTGCATGTTAGAAAACATTCATCTTTCCATTTAAAAGCTACTGGTGACCATGGAAATTATGCCTTTCTGTGTGTAAGACAACTGTAGGTAGTGAAGAAACACAGACCACCATCCTCTGTCATTGCAGTACTGTTCAAACAGGCCACGTGGTTGGATGAGTGTTTAGAAATGGGAGCAAAAAGTATTTTTCCTTCAACACTTTTCTTCTGTGACAGAGGAGGTTGCACTGATGTCAGCTGCAGGCTGAAGGCTGCCACAGGCAGGATGCAGATGGATTCCAAGCAA
Source organism: Pavo muticus (assembly GCA_016647715.1). Classification (NCBI taxonomy): domain Eukaryota; kingdom Metazoa; phylum Chordata; class Aves; order Galliformes; family Phasianidae; genus Pavo; species Pavo muticus. The sequence continues at coordinate 900,943 of JACDJE010000170.1, read as the reverse complement.
CAGGTAACTAGAATTTTATATACTGTAGTGTCACTGGACACGCAGTGATTTACAACAGACTCAAACATTCCTGGGAAGGAAAATACTCTTTCGGGAAGGATTAGAGGAAGGCAGGAATAGCATAAGTAAAAACCAAAAGGAACCGGAGACTCATCACAGCCCATCCCAATACCCACCTCTACTTTTTCTACTACTTGCTTTCCAAAGGAGCAGACTTTGGTGGAACAGGTGATTGTCATGTTTTCTGAGCTCTCATACTGACTGGTGACTCCATAAAATGCTCCTGTATCATCTTGAATGTTGCAGTTTAAGTCAGCCTGTTGGGAAAAAGCAACAGATGTTGAAGATGTTATTTTTCATTTGACAATGTCAGAAGCATAAACTGTAATTAGCTCAGTGTGCTTGTTTTCAGAAATAGGGAAGGGAAAAGGGAGTTTGATAGTGACAACAATGGCAGTGGACAACATCAAAGAAAACACCTGCATAAATCATTGAAGTAGAAACCTTAGGGAAGCAACAATTTCTTCAAACTTCTTTAAACAACGAAAGAGAAGACGGTATTTCTCTTAGCTACAGGTGACCTTTCTTGTCTGGCAGAGAGAGGAAGTCCTGTTCCTTTCTTAAAACAATGAAATCACTGGTACAAAGGAAGGTGGCTGTGCAACTTGGGAATTGATCTCTAATAAACTCTGTCAAGCCATATGGCCCCAATTCAGTGAGCTGTTTAACTTCACTGAGCTGTATGACGCAGTTCACAGGCTTCACGTTATCTGTGTGCTTACTGAGCCGTGCCTACTGGACCAATAAAATAGTACTGAAAGTATTTGATTTCTTTCAGTATTTCGCTGCAGCCTGAATAACAACCCAGCTGCCTTTCACATCTAGCACCAGAGACTGAGACGTGCAGGATCAAGTGAGGAACAGTGCTACCTTTAATTATTTATGTCTGAGTCTTGTGCACAGCGTGATTCATTTGGTTACAAAGCAAGAGCGCAGGTCACATGCTGAATCCCGCCTCCCCAGGCCTGCAACAGAACTGAAGCTTTTCTGCCACTGTGCTCTTTGTCATCATGAAACCATTTTCACAAAGCCCTCAATTTGAAAGAGCACTAATATGGACATAGGCAGAGACCAGAGATATCCACAGCTGGATTTGTTGATTCAGGTATTATTGCTGCTGACATCTGTGGTGCCTGAGGAGAGAGTGGGCAGGGTTTTCTTTTTATGTGGAAACAGCCCATCAGCTACTGTGGCATAACATTTAGGAAATCATATGAGCTTACCCTCAGCTACCCTGAGACAAGCATTTGATCACAGAAATACACTTTTGCAGCAGTTTCACTTACAATTTGAGCTTGACTTGTTGTTACTGCTTTTTATTGCTAAAACAGAAATAACACAAAACTTTTGAAAAATATCTTCTTGTCTACCTGGAGACTTTTTAAAAATGTGTTTATTTACTAGCTATCATGGAACATTTATAATTCTGCCTTTGCTGTATTTCAGGTCGTTTGTAACTGCTCTTTAATGTTTAACTAGGCAACAGCTCATTAATTCTACTTAGTGTCTACAATCCGTATTTGTGGTACAACCTTCCGAGGCAACATGCTGATAATAGCAATACTGAGCTAGTTTGTGGTATGGAGAAGACGTGGGTCTAATATTATTTCAGGCTAGCTTTGGTAAATTAATCAGTGGAGAAGTCTCCGGAGGTTTACACGCTGTAACACAAAGAGCCATATAGTCACGTCTTTTGCGTAACAGAAAGAAATCCAATCACTATTACACCTTGTTTCTTGCACATGTATTGCACGAGGTCAGCAGTTAGCATTTAACGTACAGCTAAAGCAGTATTCATGGTGCTCTGCCATAAATTGTTCCGAGCTAATGGTAAATAAGCAATTTGTCATCACAGCTGGTTTGCAGTTACATCTAAATATGAAAAACTGTAGCAGCCATCAGCCACCTTACAGCTGCTCTGCTGGAATTTCTGAAGAATAAGTATTTCTGATAAAAGAATTATACTGTTGTGAACTATCCAGTTTTCTTAAAAAGTGGATATTTCTGTTGCTCCTGCATTTACAGTTTTACCACACAATGATTTTTCTTTCCCTTTCAGGTATTAGAAATATATTTGTAATATAATGTAATATAATTGTAATATAATGTAATATAATGTAATATAATGTATATAATTGTAAACAAAATGCTCCTCACAATTTTATGTTGTCAAAAGGATCAACTACATGGACCTTACACTGCAAGCTGCCATAACAACTACTAACAGAGACTACAAAATACCTTTTCATCTGTTTCCTTCTTATTTTGAAGCCCACTGAAAAAAATACACTTGACATTTAACCTGGAAAGCAACACATGGCCATCTGGCACACTTCCAGCTCTGGCTGAAATCACCAGGAGTCCTGTATACACCAAAAATAGACACTGAGACTCTGAAGCTTGAATGAGGAACACTTGAAATTATCAATCAACTGTCGTGATTTACTCTTGCACAATCACAACACTGTTGCAAAAAAAGCAATCTTACGGTTCTAAAGCAGACATAAATTATCTGTATTTGCTCTTTGATTAGGGAGTCTAGCATGCAAAGGAAGTGTTCTCAATGGAAAGATGACTCTTCCTTCTAAACAACAGTTTTAATGTTTAACTAGCTACCAAATGCTGAGCATTGAAGCTTTAAGACTCCTTTAAAAAGCATAACACCAACATAAAAACATTTAAGAGCTGGCATCAGCGAATAGTCCTGAATGAAAACCTTCTCATCACAGAAGAATTTTCTCTAGTCTCACCTACTAAAGACATCTTGCCCTTCAACACGGGTTCAAATCTTTTTACTAGAGGATGAGTACGTGAGCACTAGGAAGGCGCAGGTACCGTTGTGGAGAGGGGATTGTCACTTCAAGGAAGTAGTCTTAGTAAGCATGGAAAATAAATCAAATTCCAGATCACTTTTTTATCTTCATTACCTTTTTTTCCTTCTTTTCAAGAGAAGGAAAGAAGATCACCACTGGTAAAATACAAAGCTTTTAAATTATAAGAAATATTGGCAAAGGAATTTTTAAATATATTGGTATGGCTTCCATAGAAAGTGTTCCATTTAATTACACAATTGACAAGTGAAGATGTATCTCTCAAACTGAAGCAAGCAGGTCACAGTTAAAATTTTGAGGATCTTTTCCCCCAAAATTCTAGTGGTGGTACTCCCCCCTAAAAAAACCTGTGAAAACCGAGACCTGCTGTGGCAATGAGAGTTGCAGATGTCGTTTTGAGTGGGAGAACAGCCACGTGCTACCTATGTATTCAGTTTTAGCAGGCTCCTTGCTAAAATATCAACTCCAGTTTTTGTGTCCACATTTTAGAAAGGATGTAGGAAAATTGGAAAAGGTTCAGAAAAGAGTTACAAGAATGATTTCAGGTCTGGAAAACATCCTTTGTAGTGAATGACTAATGAAACTCCATCTACTTAGTTTTTCCAGGAGAAGTTTTTCCACGACTTTGTCATAGCCTACAAGTTGCTACATGGGGAAGAGTCTTCTGACAGATTAAATCTTGCATGAAAGGACATTAAAAGACAAAAAGCTAAAGCTACACAAAAGCTAAATGAAAAACAAGGCAGATGCCATTATCCCTGATGGCAGTAAAATGCTGGAATAATTATGAAATACAGTATAGTCACCATTTCTTAGGGATTTTTTAACTAGCCTATATATCTAACTAACATGGATGCTTAGCCCAAGTTGGCCTATTGTCTGGATGCAGAAATGACTTAGGTTCACTGCCTGTCTCACATAGGCAAGACTAGATAAACATAATAACACCAAAACTGACATCTTTGACTTCAACTTATTAACCTCAGTTATCTTTCTTATAATTTCATTCTTCAGTGTGAAAAACTTGACAACAGTCAAGCTGGAGCACTGCGCCTGCAGCCTCTCGTGAGAACCAGCTCTGTCTCCTCATTTCCTTGGTGCTCACCATCTTGGTTCGCTAGCATTTTAGACGTAAGATTGCAAGGCTTCCTGGGCTGTAAACCTGTAAACATCTTTCCCTTCTGTGCAGCTTCTAGTGCAGCTATGCCTCGATCCCTGTATGCAGGGATTAGGGCTGGTGAGCACTAGTGCAGCATATACAGATAAATAACGTTTAGAATGGAGGGATGATACCTTACATGAACAAGAGTTCAGTTACTCGTTGAAAAATTCTCATTTAAACAATGATTTAAAATAGAAGATCAGTAGAATTTAGGAGAAAAAGAAAACCCAATGACTTAAAACCATAAATATTGTTGGCTTCTTGGTGGTTTTATTTGTTTGTTTTTCTATGTGGCCATTTTTAAAAGTAAAACTCATCCAGATTATTTCTAGGAGCTGAGCTCTATATTAGCTGAATGCATTGGACGGCAAAAACACCCAGCTTTCTGGCACCGTGGCTGTTTAAGAACACGATTAATTCATTAATACAACATAGCTTGTCAAAGGGTAGCACTGAAAATACTACTCATTAAGAGTACCGAGTGTTTCACATGCTGCCTGGAGATGCCTCTGCCAGCATGCCAGAGCAAGCACCAAAACAGAGCTAGCTGCAACCAAAAGAAAGTGGAAAAATATTAGAAAACAACATCAAAATACTTCCTATCCACCTCCCAAGTGCTCTCAGGCTGTGTTAAAGGCAGGGGCACAGAGTGTCTGTATAATAATAACAGCTCTGGCTAACAAATAAGCAACTCTAGCAAAAATTACAGAGTCTAAATTCTTTCTGCTGAGTAGAAGGAAAACAGCACCTATTGGAAACAGTGGGATCTGAGGAGGGCCAGAATAATTTACGCTGGCATTCAGCAGTTAACATGAAGCACAGAAGGTCATTTGTTAACGACATACAGGTTTGAACGGCTGCTGACTGTAGGGAGGTGTGTTACTCATATGACCACATCGTGCCTCCCCTCCTCCTCTCCAAAGAGTGATCAAAGAGCAGAGATTCCAAATCGTGAAGCAATTTTTTCCAAGGGGAGCATCTGGGGCGCTGGCACGTTTCAGTGTGTGTTACGCTGCAGCTCAGGAATTGTGTCCAGGTCTGCCACATGGTTGGGCTCGTGATGGACAGACCAAGCTGCTCAGCTCCCCAGCTGCTTGGCCCTTCCACTCATTATCCAGGCTCAAGCGCTAATGCCCTCGCATCAATTGCTGAAGGAGTCCTCCACAAATGCCAGGAGAGCTCCCTGCACCGATGGGGTTGTGATGTGGAAAAGAAAATGGATGTCTGCTTTCTTCCATACCTAATTTGTTTTGCATACATTTACGTGCTAGCCATAGCCCCATTCACATTTCAGCTCCCATTTGTCAGCCACAGATCATTTGCCAGTCAAAGCTGGCGAGTGTGCATGCATGCATTTGTGTGTATGGAGGGAAACCCAAGATTGTGCAAGAGAAACTGCATGTAGAAATGGCAAGAAAAAAAACAAAACAGGCAGTAGCCACAATTGTGTGCGTGGATGAAGGGCACAAAGAATGGCTGCACCTTTTAAGACTGCTGGAGGCGCATGGGGACACATTCAGGAGGGGGTGGGAGGCAACCACAGGCGCAAGCCATTTCTGAACACTGATTACATGGGTAAATTGTTTGTTCCACTGTATCACAAAGAGAAGGAGCATTATTTTTCCTGCCACAGCTGTTTTGAATAAGAATAGGAATAAACTTAGCCATCCTCCTCATGTTACTTACCGCTAATTATGGCATATATTTACATCTATAAAACAGTGAAATTTGGGGGACATAATTTAATGCCCCCTTATTGTGTAGATCCCTTTATTCCATCCCACATTTGAATTTCAAAAATGTTTAGGACTTCAAAGCATCTTTAAAAGCTTGCCCTAATTATAATATGCATTACTTTCGAAAACTCCTAGTTTGCATTGCAGATTCCTGCAAATAGAGGCATTCATTTTAAACATCAGTTAATATCATCCACACATCTTCAGATGAGCTTTAGTCTTTCTTTCAGAGTTTCACTGGGCTCTAACTAAGCTTCCCTCAGTTTGAAGAATAGTTCAAGTTCTTGCAAATACTTAAAAAATTAAGTCAGTTGCTCAGAACAGTGGAAAGCCTGAAAGCCCAATATTAATTTATATCAGCTGCTTTCTTCACGTGTCTCTACTTTGAAAATGTCCCTCTGCCTTTTAGATATATTTGTTGCCCATATCTATGCCCGGAGCTGCAGAAATCAGAGTTTAGTCTTGGCAGAGAGCACCTGTCAGTGTCAAGACACACAAAATCCACGGCCATAGCACTGAAAGCTGTGCTCACACCAGCACCAAGGATCCCAGCAGGGGCACCGGAGCCCACTGTGTGAGCGCTGCAGGCAACAGAAGTCGTGCAGTCAGACAGCAGGGCAAAATGTGAGAGAGCAACAATTACCTAAAACAGAAGATGAATTGAGTCTGGGCTGCAACGTACAGGTATGCACTGATGCATGAATGTTAAAAGCTCTCAGTAAAAAGTGGCTACCAGATTAGCTAGTGCTAGATAGCACTAGTTACTGACTACATTAAAGTCCTACAGCAATTCCTGTGCTGGTGGAGATGCACATGATAAAATAATAGCAGAGTCAAACTGAAGGTGCTTGTTGCCGGAGATGCATACCGTAAACTTCGTGCAAGAGAAAATGGAGAGCTGTGGGCAGAGCGCTGGGGGGCAGGAAGGCAGGGCCAGCAATCATGTTTTTATGAAGCATTTTGAGGTAACACTGGAGGTGTACATACAGCATTTACTTTTGCAAGAGGCCTAGGTGTATTGTTTAGTGTTAGATAAGTCATGAATAGTGGCAGATAAGCATTTTAAACAGATTTAGAAAACTATGTGAGTAGAACTTTCACCAATAAAAGAATCCAACAGAGGCAACATATGTTGACTTAGCTTTCAGATAGGCCGGTGAGAATTTCGAAGACCAGAAAACTTGGGGGTTTTTCCACAAGTCATCAAAAAAGCTCAAGCAAAAACTAGGCAACACACATGTTGACCTAAGATTAGATGGCACAGATCATACCCCAATCTTACATAGATTGGGATCATTTTGCTTATGACAATGTGAACAGAAACGTTGTGCACTCATGCTGCATGCAGACAAAGGTTTCACTGAATTCTCTGAATTCCTTGCCAGTTTTCTAGGAGATTCCTTTTACACTTACTTAAGAATATTTACTTTTGTTTTCATTTTATATCCCTGTAATCTCCATTTTCATATCATTGTGTCACACAAATTTCCTGTGCTATACTGTTGGTGTGTTGTTCCTTATTCACTCATTGCACTGAGTGCATAACATAGTAAGCACAAGTCCATCTCTGGGGTGACTTCCCTGAACTAGTTCCCAGTGACTGCCTGGGACAAACAGAAGATTCACTGCATTCAAGGTACAAGACAAAGACCAAGGAATTGCTTAGCAGGAGGTTGGACATTTGAGTGATGTAAATGGAGAAATCTCTTTCTTTTACACCTCCTGCAGGTAGGTAGGAAAAGGCCTCAAAGTGCAACATCCAGATGTGTCACCAGGGCTGAGGCCAGAAGCCTTCCGATTCCCAGCATCAGGCTGTACCTCACAGGAGATACAATCAGAGTGAACCATTAAGCCTCTGCAAAGCAAAACAATTTGGCTTTGTACTTAATACATGTAATGCTTTGCAACGTCAACTCCAAAGTTACCAAATGTCTTCTTGCAAGATCTCAGATCCTCCCCTCCCCCTCTGTAATCAAACCTTATTACTTCTATCACAGGAAAAACTGAAAGGCAACCGTGCTGCTGAGAAGCCTCAAGGAGAGCTACATGGGGAAAGAGCAAGAGGAATATTCTTTCCAGCTACCAGAGTTAAGCTACTTTCTGCCTTGGTCATTTCTCAATGTGAGTGTTCCTTTCTGGTCTTCCTGTTTCCCATCCTTCTTTTGCACACTAGATTTAATGTCTAAACAAAACATCCTTTCTATCACCTCCAGGGACAGGCTGACCTTTCTTTAAATCTGTTTACAGGCTCACCATCCCTTCTGGCATCACATCCGCACCTTTGCTTTCACACTTCCACAAGCAACAACATCCAACTGCTTTCCTGCGCCGGTTTCCCTTGACTCCTTTTACTCATAGTCCTTGGTTTTCTTTCGCTTGAGACCCCTTGCAGTGCTTTCCCACCTGTATTATTTACCCAGTACAACTTTGTATTCCTCTTTTACTCACATTACAATCAAATCCCACCAAAGCCCAGACTGTCACTGAACACTGGCTTACACCACTAAGCAAACCATCAGTAGCTAAATAGCAATAAAGGGAGAAGACGACAAAAATGATGGAAAGTGTGAAAACAGCTAAACAAAGGGTGAGGGGAAATACTGTGAATAAGCAATGAACAGAACCTGGGAGAAGTTGAACTTTTCAGAGTAGGAGGTGGTAGTGGACGAGATGCAGACAGTGGATACTGCTTCAGAAGTGGATACTGAATTTAAAAGAAAGGACAAGAATACAGAATTTAATCTATTATTTCTACATTAATAAACTGGAAATTGCAATCAGGGTCCAAAAGACTGTCAACAATCTTTGTCAGATATACAGTGGTAACAGATGTCTGTTTTAGAACAGTTTCTAAAGGCTCCCCTCAAAAATGGCAAGTGTCTTTTTTTCCCTGAAGAAATGTCCCATTGGGGTGAAAGAAATTAAATAAAAGACAGTGAGCTGACAGTTTAGGATATCTAATTCTCGTGACTCACCACAGCCATCTTCTGTTTTTCCTATATATATATTTCTAGCTGTGGGGGCACTGGTGTGAAGTCTATTCCTAGAGGAGCATTCATCATCAGGCTTGCTACACCCGAACGCTGCCCCTGGCACCCTCCCTCTGCCTTTGCACACCCAACGAGAAAGAAAATCCACTGGCCTATTTTAAGGCCATGGCTTAGGAAGGCATTCCCATCACATTTTTAATATATAACTCAGCAGGATGTTTAGCACTGTGCGTTTTTTAATCTCTACATTACACAAAATTGTATTAAAAGATCATGAAGTTGGAAGGCACTGCAAGGTTAGGAAATGCTGGATTGAAGTTTCCCACACATCCTTACTGCTGAACTGCATCATGGAGTCTTTACTTACACGACTGCACGCTCACCCACTGAGCAGCTATACAATATTTCTCATTATTTTCATTATTCAGTGTGTCCAAGTCCCTGCCTCCCACACACTACTCAAAACCTGTGCTGAACTTAGAATTATTAAAATTCTCCTAATGGTATATATATATATATATATATTATTTTTTTTTTTTAAATAGATGCCAGTGAGTTTGATTTCTTAATGATGACCTGAGGTGAAGGGATGGCATCACTATGATGCTCTCAAACTGAGGTAAGAGAGTTAAAGCTGAGCAATGCCTGTAGGAGATCAAGCATAGAAAGCCAGTACACTGAACTTCTTGGTCATGAGTACAACACTGACCTTTAATGATACAAGGAAGCTCTCCACTGGTTTTAGATACATCTTTGAGCATTCAGCACTCCTGAAAATCAATTTCCACATGGAGAAGCAACAGAAAATACTGCACATCAGTGAATACAGCACCAATTGCTGCTGCTTCCATGCCCAGAATAGTCTAAGGCTTACAATCATAGAATCAATTGAGTTGAAAGAAACCTCTGAAGGCCCTCTAGTCCAACTGCCCTGTAATGATAGGACATCCACAGCTAGATCAGGCTGGTCATTCTCATGCAACTGAGAACAGGCAGGTGGGGTGAGGTTCATTGTGCCAGTGGGTTTTGCAAGTATTTTATTAAGCAAAGTGGGTTGCTGAGATGATGGGCCTCAGTTCAAGCCCAAGTTATGCAAGGAAATGAACTCAGTGGTTATAGACCGTAATTCCAACTGCTGTTTCTCTGCAGCCATATTTCTTTCGTCCTTATGTTTGTCCTGCTCCCAACTCTCACACAGGCATCTCTGCTGTGTGCTGTCATCCTACATTCCCCCGCAGACTCCTTACCCCAAATGCTCCCACTTCCCACTCCTTATCCCTTTTTAAATCTATGCTCTCACCGGCCTTTTACAGGCTCCTGGTTTCTGGTGTATTTCAGCTTCCAGTTCTCCACTGCCACCTGTTTCTGAACTCTTTGCTCAGCCAGCCCTCAAACACTCAGTCTGTAACTCCCATTTCTAGTTTTAAGCTCCATAAATTTCTCAATGCATTTCTCCTATGGTGCAGCACAGCTCCTACTCAGTGGTTTATCTCTTCTGCACCCAGATTTGAGAGAAAAGTCTCCCTCATTCTCAGTTCCCATATTTGGTGCCACAGAAATTTTTGGCAGCATGTGAAATCTTGGGAACATACAGACTGGAGAGTATTTCAGATCACATAGACAAACTTCAACAGAGAAAGACCAATACCATAAGCAGTGCTTCCAGATCAACCTTTTCTAATGTCAGCACCAATCTCTCCACTCTGTAATTAGTCCCTGAATGTGCCCCTTCCACTGAGGCTTTGAAAAACAAATTCTGGTATGAAGAGGAGCCTATCACAAACAAACAACAAATTGGTGCAAAGAAAAAGTGCAAGCATAAATAAGGTCTCTACTCTTGAGATTTGGTGATCCTTTCGGATGAACCTATAACATCATCACCATGGGGTTTTGCAAATGCAACAAATTAGACCTGGTGTACCTTACTAAAACTAGACCAATATATTTTCCAACATCTCAGCTTTCCATTCAAATTCTGCTTTCACTCCTGTTTGCAATGAACAGATAGAATTGTTGGAGCAGAGTCCCACGGCTCAATAACAAGCAGGCAAGGGGGAAGCAGATGTGCTCTAGCAATCAAAAAACCTGCCAAGAAAAACCCTGAAACTCTCACAAGCTCATGATTGGACCAAAGCACGCTTCAACCAAGTCTTTCTTGGTCCTATTTGCTAAGTGCAGGCTGATCCTTGTATTATGTGCATTTGACAAGAGTTCTGTATGAGAAACAGTAAAAGCAGTCTCTATTTCTCCGCTTCCCTGGTTGCTCTCAGACCACTAGATGGCAGTTCCCTATTTACAAACAAGCGCTCCGTTACATTTGCTCCTGCTCAGCAGCTGGGTCAAGCACAGCCGAGGCACGCATCTGCCCCTGCATGTCATCTGCAACACAGATTTGTGGAGCTGCCAGCAAGAGTGGCTCTAAGACAGTACCCTACCAAAAGGATACACAGCTTATCTGTGCTTTTAGACAAGAGAAGACATTTCCACAAGCACTAAACACAGGCCACACTGCCAAGAAAGGCTCTCAATGTCATGTCTTACTCACCCAGAATTTTACGAGGAAGAAAGCATTCTGGGGCCCTTTCCCAAACAGCTCCTTTAGACCGCCCTTCTTTTCAGGAAATTTGTCATAAATCTGACGAATGTCCACTGATTCAAGCAATGGGTCGCTGTAAGAATGGTTTGCGTGTCCAATGTGTACGAAGAGGTGTTTATTGTACTGCAAGAAAGAAACAGGAAAATCAGTGCTGTACAAAAAGAACAGAGGTTTATTAAGCCACAGGTCTGCATGTGTACCCGCAGAGGGAAGCATGCTTTGATGGATTCAATGACTTGCACGTTACTTCTGGGACTATGATTTTCTGCAGTATGATTTCCATGAAAAACTTCAGTGATTGTGAAATAGCCCCTAGTGAGCAAGGGTCAACTTCAAAATCCCACAGCCCTTTTGCAGCCACCAAACATGGTCATCTTCAAGGGAGTAATTTACACTGAAAGACTGAATGGCAGCAAGGTGCTAAAGAGACCATTGCAGGACATAATCAGATGAATATGCGCTGGAGCAAAGCCTCTTTCTGCTGCTTTGAGCCATGCTTTTTCTTGTTCCATGTCCTCCAAGCCCAGATTTCTGCTGGTGTCCCAACAGCCTGCACCTACACACTTACTTCTTGTTTGTCTATTAAAAAAAGAAAACCAACAGCAAACCTCAACCTTTAGCATATGCTAACAGCACTTAAATTAGAAAGACAGAAAGGAGTTTCTTTAAACCTTAGGATGACAATCATGAGAAGGCCAACCACTCAGTGTTGCTGCTACTGTATGAGCAGACCTCGCCATATGCCCTCAAGTGTTTTGACCCTAAGTACTAAAAGGAGCCAACCTTCACCTAGGAAGCCCTATGGAGTGAGTGCCACTGACCACACTCTGTGCCAAAATGCGTTCTGCTTCCATTTCCCCATTTCTTAACCTCACCTCGCTGCACCTCATCGCTCACCTCTGCAGCCCCTGTCCTGGCTGGGGGAGCTCCTGAGGCCAGGGGAGCCCAAGACAGCTCCCGCTCAGACCAACGTGGTCTTTTGGGTGCTTCCAGCATCATGCAAGCAGACTGAAGTAGCTGCAGAGCAGTGAGATTAAATGTGTTTTTTAACCATGCAGGTAACAAAAGATTTTTCTAACTCAGTTAAAGGATAACTGATATGATGTCAATGAACACAGTAGAAAACTCTGTCATATCCAACAGATGCTGTATATAAGGGGCAATTCCCAACTGGTAAGCACAAATAAAATATTTAAAACCCCAAAGCAGACCTCATTTAAGCTATTTTGTTTACAACATACCTGCTGAATGAACAAATTGAAATGACAAATCTAAATTAATTGGACATCCTCTCATAGCCTTCCTTCAGTGTGAGCAGGGCCTTCCCTAGCAGATGTCCAAGGCTCTGGGGACAAGGAAACAGACTAGCAACATTTCTGTACTTAGGAAATTGCAATCTATTTGACAACCTTCTAGCACAGTGCAATCTGAATTTAGAACCAGGGAACACTCCCCCCTGTTTGTGGCCAAAGATGAGGTGAAGTCTATGCTTTTTAGAGAGTTGGGTGGGCCACTTTGTGAAAGAAAAAATGGAAAGTGTAACAGCATGCAAAGTTGTTTGCACATGCAAGTCTTGAGCTCAATGTATCAGACAGATGAGCATCACTTCTGTGGATTTTCCTTGCAGGCTTCTCTCAAAATAATGCCATCCCAGTTTCCCTTGTGCACAGAGAACTTGCCCAGTGTGTCCCAGAGGGACAGAGCTGGTCTGAAGAAGCTGTTTCTACCATAAAAACACATATGGCAGAGAAATAAAATGCTTGGATGGAAGCTGAATGCGCGTGTGCAGGAGGGAGTGTGCTCTGGTCTGGCTCACGAGCTGATCATTTACGCAAGGACCCAGGAAATCACTGGCCTGGTTGGTAAACATGAGAGGTTATCACAGCAGTGTCTGCAGTCAGAGGCAGCATTTTACTTCACTCAGTAGTGGACAAAGTGAACTTAGGAAACACTTTAGCTTGGAAAAAAAAAATAGAACAAAAAAATGCAAACTAATATGAGAAGGAACCACGTTTCCAATTTCTATTTTTTGACACACATTAAGCTGGCAGCACTGTGACTGAATGACAAAACATCAGACTGGATGGTTTTTGCTCCCTACTGAAAACCTTTGATCAAAAATTTTGTATAGGACACCAAAGCAAAAGGTCATGGGGTCCCATGCCCCAGGAGCTGGCAGGAGGCCATGGGAGGGCTCCAGAAGCATGCTCCTGTTGCTCTTTTAGGCTAGCAGGAGCAAAATGCAGGCAAAGGGGTGTGGGATGAGTCACCTAACATGGATGCTGATGGACGCCCAGCTTGACCAAGCAAAATGCCAGCACTTTCCTGGGGGAGGTGAGCACTTCAGCCTTCCAGAGAAACAAAGCCAAAACATTCCCCCTCCTTTGCAAACTCTTAATCTGCCAAGGAGGGCTCTCCGTGGGGATGAGCAGCTCTGCTCTCCCTCATTCAGAATAAGGGCTGGCACAGTAAAACTTGCTCAGTATCTAAACTTCAGTAAAAGAAATCCTGTACAGGAACACGGAGCAGTTCAAGAAGTCTTTATGCTGTTTAAATACAAAAGCAGAGCTGAAGGCAGCTGTAAAGCTACCACAGTTGTCTGCTGAGCTCGCCAAAGTACCAGATGCTGCTGCAGCAACATTTCTGAGCGGGTACAGTGGGACAGATGGTATGACATCACCTGACAACATTCCTAGGACAGAAATGTTTATTTTGACATTGCAATGTGTGATTATTTTCTCCTCCTGTTGCTGCAATTCCTATACTAAGTACAGTAATTACTAACCTAATTAAACGTGGCACATTTCTACAAACTAATGAATGATACTGTATTAGAAGCAGGGCAAATGGGTACTGAAATAATCTCTGTAGTTTTCATACATACTTCACGGTGGGAATTTATGTGTAAATAGAAGCAAAGAGGCTAAGCTGCATGCCTACATTTTCAAGCCCATTATGTCTGAAAAACTTAAAAATGTCCTCAATATCACCAGAATCCACTGCTGCCTCAGACTGCGTATTCCAGTCACTGAGGCAGATTGGGTGTGGAGGAAATTGCTCGTGCCACAGCATCGGAAGGGTTTGCATACAGCACTGTGGCAGCAATACGCTTCAACTGCTGTCAACCACCACAGGTCAGATCCTGTGTTTTCCAAGGACAAAAACTCCATAAAAATGCACAAAGAATGTTTGCAGCTACTTTGTCTGCAGTGTCTGCATTACACAACATGCCCTGGAGATGGCCGCCTCTTACTGAGCTCCCTTCCTTAAAAAATTCCAACTATCCAAGGAATGCAGTAAAGCCATGAAATACGACTGTTGTCAAATAATACCACGAGAAAAATTATAATCCACTTAGGAATTTAAAAGAACCGAGACAAATTGCCAATGGCAGAGGATGCGTGCATTTAGCTGAAGTAGAACAAAGACGAATTACCTCCACTTGTTTTATCCGCCAATGCGTGTAGCTGTAACACCTCCTCCCCAATTCTGCACTTACACACCGAGGCAACAGCCATCCCTGTCTGTGAAACAGAAGTTTTGTGGGTGGCTGAGCAGGACACAGCCTAAGGGCAGCAGCTCGCTCGCTGGGGCTGAAATGAGAGGTACCAGTGCTGCTCAAGTGCGTTGGTCATGGTCTGCCCTGCCTCAGAGCCTGTGGCCTGCACAGCACTGCACTGCTGAAGGAGGGGGCCAGGCAGTGCAGACTGATTAGAAAGCAGTCAAGGCGCTGCTGTCACCTGCAGCCTGTCCTGTGCAGTGCTGCTGCCTTGCTCTATCTTGTACATCTGACTCTTTAATTTCCTGCTGATGTAAGAAAGTCACTCACTCTGCCAACAGTTCTTATTTCTACCAAAACACTGGTAAGTGGATATTTCATTGCCACTGCCGCTGTCCTCCACTGAAGCAGACTGGGACTTGCATTTATAACGCTCTCATCCTATAACCAGAGACTTCACCAAGTCCTGTTGCTAGGGATTTTAACACTTTCACAACCATCCCATGCTCATGTGTTATGACACAACGCACAGTTTCCCTTGTTTTTTGAGGACCTCCACCCATCAGCCTCCTGTCTGTCTCTCTGCTCAGGGTTCAATCAGGAATGTGCCCTAAGAGAAGTCCTTAGACAACTTCCTAGTTGCAGAAATAGGGAGGCAGGAGCCGAGTGGGAAAGAACCCTGCTGGGGAGGCAGCGTAGCCCCCAGCCTGACACAGTACTGCTGCCCAGCACTTCCCATGCACTGCCACAGGAGTCCCAGTGTGCAGCCGGGACATGCTGGCGAGGCAAGGTGCTCACAACTCATCTGCTTTCCTGCAGCACTGCAGATGCATCCTTCCATTCTGGCCTGCCTGATCTGAGACCCCTTGGTCCCAGTTCCACAAGTGCTGAGAGCTCAGATGGGAAAATTATGCCTGAATATAGGAAGCTCTCAATAATGCTAAGTATTTGGAAAAATCAGGCTCATAACAAAACAAAGTGGACCCTCAAAATCAGAGGCCCATTCATTCTTTTGCACCTGAACTTCTTGGTGTGTCAGATGTCAGCAAGAGTGCCCCTCAATCTCAGAGACAACTGCACTGATACATCTGTGAAATGCAGATGGAGGAAATTATTAATTCTCTTTGGAGGAGAGTTTAGATACTGCTCAGCAAGCAGGGCACGGGGCCACGCATTTCAACAACAGAAGAAAACAAACTGCTGAATAGCAGCTTATCAAAGAAGGGCCGCCGCATTTACACCGAATAAAGGAGGAAAAAAGGAGCACGAGCACATAATGACATGACACCCAAGGACAGACATTTTATGGAGATGGACATGTGCTGCACAGCACTGCACAAGGAATGACCCATCCTTCCATTTTTTAAACTTGGACAGATTTTAGATTTAAACGACCCCAAATCCTGAATCTGCCACTCCACAACATTCATCCAAGCGTGGCTTTGCTTCCTTTTCCTTTCACAATAATGCTAACCGAGGACCTCCTTATGGCCAAAATGCTGAGCTGCTTTCCATACACTTTATGGGGAATAAAGAAAGGACAAACAATGCCTTTAACGATAGATATTGTTCAAAGATGGAGGGTTTCTTTTGAAAAGACCTTATTGATTTTCCATCACTTAGGTGGTTTGATTAACTTTGGTGAATTTTACTGCATCTGACTAATGATGGTGGGCTGCTTTTACAGCCCTCTCGCAACTGCTTTCACTTTCTGCTTCTCAGGCACATTTCCCTCCAGGCTCACAAAGCTCCTTTACAACAACAATAAAACCTGAATGAAAACATAAAGCATATTTTATTTCTTCACCACTTTTCAAAATATGTTTTGAAGAAATTTGGACCTACCACCATCTGATGGTTTGGACGGGTGTGTTAATATCGAAAAGGCCCAGCAGCTGTGTTCCTTTCAGGCCTAAGACAGAAAGCTGCCTGAAATGCATGCAGCAGTGAGAATCCTTGAAGAGGCAGAGAGAAGAAGGGCTTTATTCTGGGAGGTGGCACGGTGTTTTCCTGGTTTGGAAGTAGGTGTGAACGAACTTACTAGAAATTGGAATTATTTTCCTTTCAGTGTTGGAGCCTCTGAATGCTGTATCTATCTGTGTACCAGCCCTCTGTCTGTATATACAGTTTGTATTTTTGGGGAACATGGGCATATTTGGTGTAGGCATTTGTCCCAAAATTTCACAGAACCACTACAGTAAAAACAGAAAGCTTCCCTTAAATAAAATCTGCCCTGAAAGCAACAGGTTGCATGAATTTGTTAACTGTGGAGAGTATACTTACATAGGGCTGACAACAAAGGAGGCACCCAAAAGGAACTCGAGTGCTTGGGTGCACCAAGGCAGCTCCTAAGCACTATTTAAGAACTGTGATTGAGCACAAAATGCCACAAAAGAGAAATACAGCTTGACATTTATAAACTGAATTGATTTTCATGTTAGAGGAGGAGTAATCTTACCCATCCTTAGCTGCAGAGTCAGTATTCCAAGATTTTGCAACTGTGCCATTTTACGCCCTTCCAGATGATCCTCTGCCACGTAGAGTTACAACGAGGGATGTTTACTGTTTCCTCCCTATATTTTTGTCTTTTGTAAATGGAGCAATTTTGTGGCTAGGCAAGGGAAGGAAGTCAACAGCCCCCAACAAGTGACAGGGCTCTCTGGAGCACGTTTCTGACCCATGAGAATGCCCACCTGGAATTAACGTAACTGCCTGACATCGAGGGGTTTTTCTAAGCACCAACTGCCATTGGAAGAACCCCAGAAATGCTTAATGCCCCACTCCTATGATGAATTCTCAGTGGGTGGACCTTTATGTCCATGCACAGCCCCATTGAAGTCACTGGGAGTCAGCATGGGCAGACACCTGAATCTGTAATTGCAGTACAGGAACATGGGCTGCAAGAGGCTCCCAGGGTCACCAAGCCCTGGCCCAAGGTCACATTTTAAGGAGGAATCAGTCTCTCTGTCCTCACCACTATCAGGCTTTCTGACCTGGTTTTCAGATGAAGGAAGGAGGAAATGTCTTTTTTTTTTTCCTTTATTTTTTTTTTCTCCCCCAGCAAAACGTTAGAAATTCATTTGATCAAAAGAATACTTAACTGGAGCTAAACAATGATGGTGGAGTGCAGCACAAGGGTGACCAGCAGTCAAGGACAGCAGCCAGGCAGCATCTGCTGCATGCCCACTGCGCAGCCCTCAGCACCCTGCAGCACGTGCAGAGAAGGGATAGAGAATGATCCACGCTGGAATTTATCCATGAAAGACAACAGAACTGTCTTTGTGTCGTATTTTTGCAATGTTGTAGCATGTGATTCTGAGTCTTTAAAAACAAGTCTGGGTACTTCCATGCTTCTGCTTCTCTCCTACCCCTCCTGCATTTACCAAATGCACTCTGCAGAGTTATGCTTGCAAGCTGGGACAAGCACTTGTGGGCCTCCCTGCACCCTCTGGAATTCCAAATAACAAGAGTTTACTCCAAAGAAGGCTCCACAGCAGCTATGAGGCTATGCCAGCTAACTGTGTTTCAGGCCCCCTCCCTGTATGCACTGCCTTCCCACAGCCTACACCCGCAGGAAAATTGAGAACCTCCTGCAGCCCGGCAGCATTGCTGCAGGCTCTGGCAGAACTGTAACTCAGGATGCACCCAGCTGCCATTCACCCACATGCAGCTCATGCTGCATGGCTGCACCCTGTCTGCCTACACGCTCCAGGCACGCACGCAGTATCCCCATGCAGAGCAGCCTGGGTGCAGCAGGGATCAGGGATCCGCAGGGCACACTGCATGGCACCCAGCCAGGGAACCTGGATGCTGCCTTCCCTGCATCAGAAATACTAATCCTACCTGGCTGAATGCAGGGCTCAGGCAGAGAAGGTGTTCCAGCTGTAGCTGGAACCCGACACTGAGAGTCAGGATGACTGTGGCTGCAGCCTGCCCTGTGCAGCCCACAGGGCCTGGGCTGAGCCCTGGTTGCTCCCAGGTGGCAGTGGGGTCTCAGTGAAGCTGTGCAGCAGCAACGGAACCGGCAAGAGCTGAGCCAACAGTACCTGCTGACAGACACCGCCTTCCTCAGCATTAACTGAGCCTGGCCAAACGGGACGCTCAGCAGCCCTGCGCACTGCCACATATTTAGTGTATGAATAGCTGAGATATGGCATATTTCCGTTGGGGTGTTTCTCTGCCAGGAGCATTCCTCTGTTGTAAGGTTTCTGGGCTATGTCTCCGGTCTCCATTATGCAGGGTAAACACTCCCTGGATAACACCTCTGGCCAGAGCCCATAAAAGCTATGGTTTCCAGTACTTAATTACAAAGAGCAAGCGATAACTTCTCTCCGCTCCAAGCTACTGTATTTTACCAGGCATCTGAACAAGAATGACCTGTCTATATCACCCATTCATGGCAGTATTTGCTTTCCAGAAATTATCTCAATAAAAATTCTCAGGTTTGAGCTGAAAGAAGCTCTTTTGATTTTTTTGTGACACAGTAGAAACCGTGCTAGGCTACTCGCAAATATCTGTGGTAAGTATGTGATGATTAATATCAAAGTTCATGGCTAATTGGTGTAAATAAAATACTACAGCCAACTCCATAAACTAACCCTGCAAGTACAGTATAAAGACTTATAAACAAAAACCTCCCTCGAAAAACAAAACAAAAAAAAGAAGCCCAAACAAAAAAAAAACTCAGACTGGATCCTAAGGCATGAAATCAAGCAAGACCGAATGACCACACATTTAGAAAGGTAATCTCAAAAAAAGAAATAAAGAAGCAATACAGATGAATGCTGTATGCTAGGAAGGCTTGAACCCAAATAAACTATCCCAAGAACACCCAGAGGATGATCTTAACATCATTTTTGTAAAGGGCCGTGCATAATTTCTATGCAAGCCCTTGATATTGTTTCTGCTAGGAAATAGATTAAATTGTAACTTACAGTTAGGCACTGAACCGCTGCCAAAAACATGATGCAATTTGGTACAGCTGCTAAAGTAGGTTAACAGTGAGGCACAGCAAACCATGCCTGCTCTCAGACAGGCCTCTTCTCTTCAGCAAACGGAGAAAGAGGGCAAGAAAGGAAAATGAGGTACCACTGTAAAAGGAATATTACATTGAGCGGTACACAGCAATACCAGGTGTGTATTCCACCAGGCTTAGCCCTGGAAAGCACGCTCCGAGTGGGAGGGAACCGAGGAAAGCCAAAGCTGAGTGGACATGAGGGCAACACTTACTGATTCGGGATCCCTCTGCTGTTCAAGGAAAGCTGAAAACTCCACCAGCCTGAGCTTGGTCGTACCGATCGATCGGCCCTGCCACGCAGGGACCGACGGAGCTGGAGCTGACGTAGGCTCAAATCCTAAAGCAAAGGAACCATTTTCATCAAGAAGTTGATCATTCCTCAGTTTATATTTTCTGAATTAAATATAACCAGGAATCACCCAGCTAGCTCCTTCGTCATTTATATTAATTTTAACAAATAATGAATGAAAATAAGGACAACACAGAGAAACGTGTAGAAAAAGAGGTCCCAACCCAACAAGCTAAAAATGCTACAAATAAAAGGTTGGCTCCACCACTTCCTTGAAGTTGTAACTCACTGCAGAATTTTTGTTTAAATTATATACTGGATATTAGAGATTTACAGACTTCACACAGACTTCACACAGACTTACAGCTGACCCTTGCCTGAAAACAAGCAGCAAGGCTCCGAGGAGGTATTACTGCCTCAGGAGTCAGGAGAACTGGCCTCCATTTCTGGCCTAATGTGCCACATGTTACAAGTAAATCACCTCTCTTTCTGCCTATTTCTTCTGCCACTCTCAATCCCTCTCTCCTATTTAGTGTATACACTTTCCAAGGCAGGGACCTTTTCTTACTATGTATTTGCACATTGGGTCCTTGGCTTCTTTTGGAGCTTTTAGGCATCATTATATTACAGATAATAATAAATAATTACTGTAGAGAGCTGAATCATACTCTAAAAAAAAAGTTTTAAATTGATAATAAAGAGGGAATGACATGCTCTAGAGAAAGAAGGGATGTTAGCCACCATCTCTAATTCACCTCAAGAGAATGAATAAATGCTATCTCCTGCTCCTCATTGTGGAAAATTAGATGAGAAGGAAACAAAACAGTAAAGGAAGAAGAGAAAGGCTGCAGCTGGAAGGCAGAAGCTGATCCTGGGAGACACACAAGAATGGTTAGAAAGCCAGGATAAACCTAAACAGGGTTGAGAACCAGGGATAGGTCACAGATAATTTATGTCCATATCTCTTAGTGAGTTTGGGAGCTGGATCCAACCCTCAAATTTACACAAAGAGGTTTTGAGGCTTGTGTGAAAAAGGGAATTACAACAGTGACTGGTTACACGTGAACAGGAACTCTAATGAAGCAAATGCATGAGTTCTGACTGATTAGAAATACTAATAATCCCATTCTGAAAGAAAATAAGGAAGATAAATGAAGATTCAAAGTATTGTATAGCAGGAAGTTAGAAACGACACAAAGTATGAGGGAGTCAGAAAACTGCAGCTGAGAGTCAGAAGCGTGGTGTAGTTTGGCAGGGGAAGTGTAAAGTTAGTTGTCACCTGCAAAGAAATAATTCTCTTTCCTGGTGTTAGGTGTGAAACCAACTTGGCAAAATC
Source organism: Pavo muticus (assembly GCA_016647715.1). NCBI lineage: Eukaryota > Metazoa > Chordata > Aves > Galliformes > Phasianidae > Pavo > Pavo muticus. Next base: position 879,427 of record JACDJE010000170.1, on the reverse strand, counting down.
CATGAAAAAGGCATCACCAGTATGAGCAATGCAAGTCAGAGTAAGCATTAAGCACATGACCAAGAGTTATCAGGCAGAGCTGAACCTTCAGGAGGAGAAGAGTTACCAATAACAGACACACAGACTTACACCTAAGGCTAAACACAAACGGTTTCTGAACAGTTTTTAGCCTCAATTAAAATAAATGGAGGCTTGTTATTACAGCTATGAAAATACAAACATGCATCCTACTATTCATTTTTTACAATGCATTTTGCTGCAGTATGAAACACTGGCTAGAGATCACATATCACAGCAACTCCTCACATATGTATTAACACTTGCTATCTAAAATGTAAAATCAAACACAAAACCCCCAAACTCACTGATTCTCCCTCGTAACAAGTACCAGGACACTGGTATTTGTTAGAGACTGGTGTTTGATTTGGTTGCTGGGGTCATTAGAAATGGAGTAGTGGCTCTGTCCAGGTCAGGAGTTAAAACATCACACTCAGTACACAATCCAACCCTTTTTAAAGGAGACAAGAAATGAAAGTTACCTGAAATGGGAGCTGTGACTGATGGCTGTATAGGGTAGGCCTGCTGAACGAATGGCTTTACACTGGAATAAATAGTTACAAAAAAATCATACACCATGCCATCCACAGTAAATTCCATTAGTCATACACACAGTTAATGATCTTTACCCACAAACATATTTGACCCTTACATAGCATATGTAACAACCATAAAGCGGCAAAAGCAAGAGAGAAGCATGAGAACTACATACACCCAACATACTGAAGTGAGGAGCTTGTCCATGTTCCTGCCCTGCCTGCTGCAACCATCCCGGGAGACACAGATGCTTTGCAGATGCTTTGCCTCCCAATAAATCCAGAGGACATAGAAGTACTGGGGCACAAAGATTCCCATGGGCCTCAAGGAAATGAGGCAGGGAGAAGACAAAAAATAAGGCTGGGAGATGTTGCTCCAGAGCTGCTGCAGGGATAAGAGATTGCATTCCTCATTGCTGATGAGGGATGCAATCCCTTACAACTTTTCAAATACGAGATCACACCACTGCAAGTCTCCTCCCTATAACCACTTTGTGCAAATTATTGCAAGACTGATATCTTGCTGCAGCAAAGCACCCCACAGTGCGCATAGAAACATATTAAAATTTTCAGACTTACTCTTGAGAGGATCCAGGCTGTCCCGTTTGAATCATGCCAGGCCAAAACTGAAATAAGAAGAACAAACAGACCCACATTTGTTTTCCCTGTTGAAAGATTTGGGATATTTCTGAACAAGCACGATTCCTTTTGCAAAGACAAGTGAAAGCATTAATCCATTCACTCAGCCTTATATTTCTACTGAACAGCGTTAGAGAATACAGGGATTTTTGGGACTCAGCTAACAACTTACCCCAGGTGCCCCAGGAAATGTAGGACGGGGAATTCCTGGCAGGCCCAGCTTGTTGTGAATAGCAGTAGCTGAGACTATCTGAGCTGATGACATTGCTGCCATGTGCTGGAGTGCTTTGTCCTTTGCTGTCTGATCCTTTAATATGACAATTACACGGAGTCTTAAAACATTTGGCACAACAAATGATGTTAAATAACTGCAGCTACAAGCACATAACTCAAAACTTACAAAGCCACACAGAAAATGCAAAAATAGCAAACCATGCAGGAAAAAAAAAAATACAGCACGGAGGCTAACGCTCAGACTACCTGAAGGCAAAACCTCCTCTCAGACATGCATGGTAGACCTGGATTCTCACAGTCTGCTCTGCCAACACGCAAGAAGCTCGGGGAGAGCAAACTGCTGCCCACCTATTTATCTGGGCAGATTCTGCTGGTTTTAAGTCAGGCTGGAGTAAGTCAGTCTGCTGCTAAGGCTCAGCTTGCTGGAGAGGGATTGCTGAGATCTCAGCTTTATCATTCAGATCTAAGAGAAGTTTGCCTTTAGCATTACACTGTAAAATGAGAACACAGCACTGCGACTGACTGTAAACGACGACAGATTTTATTTGTGCTTACACGTTTAGCTCAGTCTGTCTTACAACAAGTATTTTAAAAACTGGATCACCAAAATCCAAATTACAATTTAAACTCCCAGTTGCTGTGTGTTACTAATTGACAGTGATCCCAAAGAAAACAGACAACCATAAAATGTCTGCTGTTTTCAAGCATACAGGAACAAGTTTAGGAAAAGAATTACTGATTGTGTTAAATTTGGAGTCCTAGCCGCTGCCCATCATGTATGACCACAGAACAGAAAAGGAACACCTCTTAATGCAGCAGAATATTTTAGGTCAGGTAATAAAGGTAACCAACAGACTGCTGCTATCTGGAACGGTGGGGTTCCCTGTCTGGAGGTACTGTATTAATATGTGCTAACATTTAGGTATGTGACTTAGGATGAAGGAACACAAGCAATATTAGGCAAGGATGTTGTTGGCTTTCGGGTTTTACTTTACAAGCAAAGTAGCACGCATGCTGGTAAGAGACGCATGCTATTATATATAGTATATGACTTTGCACATATGCTCCCTCTAAAGCTTATATGGAGCAGTATGATAGGTGAGCAGTCCTTCCTTTGAATAGCTCCTTCAGAAACAGCACAGGCTGAGAGTACAGGAAAAGCTAGCCAAAAATTCTGCCAAGCACAGCTAAGGTACATAATACTTGGTTTAGTTAGAATACTTACCATGCTTGTTACCTGGATACAACAACAAACAGTTTATTAAAATGCTTGTGTAGAATAGCAGATTTTTAGCAAAATATGAACAAAATAGCAAGAGACAAAGGAAGAGCACTTTGCTCAACGTTAAATACAAGGTTTAAACGAACGTGTTACTTTCACCAAGGGACTGATTCATTAAAAGGAAATAAAAACAACAAACTAAAAACCCAGCAACGCTCTGGGGGTAATTTACAGCAGCTCCCACGTGCATGCTGCCGACAGAGGTGCAGGGGATTGCTGCTGCACTCGTCTCCCTGAGCTGGGAGAGGAGAGGAGCCCCTGGCAGCAGTGGGGCAGGGGAGGGGCTGCAGCCCCCTCACACCTGTGGCAGGGCAGCACGCTGCCTTCTGGCCTGTCTAAACCTCGGGACCCCCATGCCACAGCTCATGTGATATCTGCAGGGTGGCTTCTGTCCTGTTGCTGTGTGCTACCTAAACTTTGCCACCTCACCAACTTGCAGCTTTCCCTTCTAACCATGATCACCTCACCTGAGCCCAGCCCTGCCCGCTCCAATGCAGGAAGGTGTGAGGGGTACTCTGGCATGGGACCTCTTACTACAGACTCTTTCACGCCTTCCTTGTAACAACTGCTGCATTTGGTGGTGGCCACTATTTGGTTCTTTGATTACATGTTAGGAGGATGGAGAAAAAGCAAAATGGAGAGGTGCCAGCTCAGCACACATCTCTTGCAGGAGGGCTCGTCTTGGGGAGTTTCATGGACTCTATAAAACTTCCCCATGGCAACACACCTGCCAGCCCTGCTGAGCATCAAGACACTCAGCCAACATTCATCAGTAGGAAGTTTTACCTTTTGGATGTTTAGGAACCCATGCATAGTCAGTAGACCATTTTAACTAAAAGCAACCGTAACTTACATTGAAATATGGGAGAAATCAAATTCAGAATCAAAAGCAAATGCTAAGAGATCCTGAATTCTACTAGCACAGCTCCACTTCCAGCTCCAGGTGGTGGGCCGCACATGTATTACCAGGCAGACTACACAGGCTTCAAAAAGAAATGGAAAAACCACATTTTGAAGCTGCTTATTTGAACTGAAATATCAGCTTGCCTACGACTTTAAAAAACAAATAGACTGGGCTTTTTTTGTACTGCAGTAGAGAGCTCCTGCAACCAGCAGGGAACGACTCTTTCTACCTATCACGGCAGTGTGCTGCTTCTGGGATGAAACTTGGTAACTGATTAATAACACACAATGGTATTACATCACAGTTTAGGCGGCAAGCGAAGTAATATATCCAATTAAAACGGCAGGGGTAATTTAAACAGACAGATTACAGTAATTACCCAGGTTGGAATTTGGCCAGGACAAATGGGTTAACACCCCTACTCTAAACAGGAACGTTGTGGGATTTTTAATGACCACAAAGAGTTAAGACTTGGATTTCCTATCTTGTCCAAGACAGAAGGGCTTGGTTCTACTTGTGTGTGCCGCTGTGTAAAGCTGAAATAAATCCCTTCTGTTCAAGGAGGTTTACACTGATGTACACAAAATGAAAGTTTGACCCAGTGTGCTGCAGAGTACTGTGGTGAGGTTCGTCAGGAGCTGCAGGGGGACAGCATCTCCCACCGAATCACTAAATCCCACCAGAGCTTAAGGTATTCCTTGGATAGGTCCCATCTGGCCCTGCCCTGGCTTGACCCTACTTAATTTATGGGCTCCGATGGGATTGCTGAAGCCCAGGAATGACGCTGTAGTAAGTAACAGGCTGCACCCTTTGACTACTGTCTTCCCCTCTCCTTATAAAAGTACGTAATTGGAGATGTTACTGAGGTGGATTTAGAGCGCAATCAATGAAAGTCTGGAGTAGTTCCACCAAATCCCTAAAACGTCATCACCATAATGGAGGATCTGCCTCTTGTTTTAGCTGAGTGCTCCGGGCTGTAGCTGCAAACAACTTGTGTTAGGAAGGGGTAAGCTCTAAGAACCTAATGAAAGGAGACTATGCAACTTTTAATGAATCAGGCCCTTGAGTTTTACTTTTCACCATTAGTTTTGGAATGCAAAAGACATAGTTAAATTAGATAAGAATAACGCCCCAGTATCATCCAATTATAATTCTTAATATCCATAAAAGCCCCACGTGAAACAAGTGTTCTACGTGACAAGCACAAAGGGATTTGTGCTCGACTTTCCTTTAATCCAACATAAACAGCAGAACAATTCAATCAATCAGTTCTACAGCAAGAAAAAAAAAACAAAACCTATTATCCTAGAATGATAAATGGGGCTTTGCATACCATATTGTCTATGACTTTAGGAAAAAAACAAAACAAAACTAAGAAAGCACGAGAAAAATTATGCACAACAGAACACAGTATTAATTCAAGAAAGCCTAAAACCTGCATGAATATTTAAAATACAAAACTTTTGTAAGGAAAAAAATATGACATAAGAAATAACAATATGCTACAAAATGGATAGTACAGTAACACTAGCATAAAATACTATCCTAATAAGCAATTTTGCAGATGTTATTTCTGCTCAGATCTTGTACTGATTCAAATAACCTTTGCAATAATTAGCTGTAGCTCAAAAAAGATAAACAAATCACGAAAATATACAATTGTTCTGGACAAAAGATAGAGAGCACTTCAGTGTTTCTAGCCCTGATCTCCAATTTGCTTATTATTAGAGAAGACAGGAGTAAATACAAAAGCTGGCTATTTCAGCCAGGCAATAGCTAATGCCAAGAAGAGAATGCGCATTCAAAGCTGTCCCAACTTGCTGCCTAATGAGTAGCAATTAATCCATCTTATTGTATTTCAAAATGCTGAAGACTCCATTCACATCAAAGGGAATTTTTCAAGGCTTTTATCATTGTTCATTTAAAAAGTATAGAGCTATCTTTAGCATTTCATAATTGACAACAATATTTTCTTTTTATCCCTCGATGTGGAATGTAGAATAATGGATTTTACAACCTGTAATATATGTGTGAATTGTAGGCATTCTAATGTTTCTTTTTGTCTCTGTCTAATTAATCTTGCTCTATGAAAAACATATCTGAAATGAAAGTCTACGATGATGTATGTCCTGCTGTGAAGACCTTTATTCTTTGTTTGGGCCCAACTTCCAATCCACCTTTTCTCCTGATTGATTTGGGCTCCCTGCCAGCGCAAAGGTGGGAAATGTTGCAACCTGACACTATAGACTGCTGTATTTCACAAGGAAAAACATTATAAATTAAAAATTCTGCTGCGCAAGAGGAAATGTCATGAAGAGGAGCCGCCTTTCAGATCTGTCTCCAAGGACCACTTTATCTCAGCCCCTCTTTCTTCTTTCATGAGATGAAATTTCTCTAACCTCAGGAAGATTTTAATAACTCAGAAAATTAAGATAAAATCCCTAAAACAGGATTGTTTTCCTGTTGGAAAACAAATTCAACTGTAGAACATCACTGGAAGGGCCAGCAGGGCATTCTCATTTTGTGGTTCTGAAATGCAGCAATAGCGCTTACAGGTAGAACTCCTTGCAGGATAAGGATCCGTCCATCTGCAGTACCTGCAGGCACGTGTCCCCAGAGAAAAGGGACTTCATCAGACCAAGGGAACATTACAACAAGAGGCCAAGATTTCCTCTCTTAGGCAAGCTTCAGTAATACTCTAGCCAGTGCCATGGACAGATACATCCAGTGTCATGCAGACAGCTCTGAAATCTTTCCATCCATATGGATTTTGCAGAAGACAGCCACAAGAAGATCTGACATGTCCTCTCCTTGCCACAAGGAGGGTTCAAACCAATGCGAGACATAAATATCTCCTGGTCTAAAATAAACCCAGAAGGTACTTGGAAAAGAAGACTTACTGGTTACATCGTTTGTCAGTGTAAAAGATCAGGAACTGAGGTCAATGGGATAGACTGGCCAGATCCCAAAAAATCAATTAGAAATGATATTACCAAAAAAAACCTGCTAGTAAAGGACATCAGCCGGGGAGTGAGGGCCTCTGTGCCATGCTCCTGCAATCCTCAAATCCCTGCTCATGATTATTTCACTTAATGCAGTGCTGGCACACAGGGAAGCACGAGCTACTCTGCAATAAACTTCCCTGTGCACGAGTGGGAGGTGCACAGAGCTGGGAGGCCTGTGGCAAGAGGAAGAATCCTGGGAGACTAGAAAGGGCCTCAGGTCAGAGCTGACTCAACTCATAGTTACAGACTGGCATGAAGAATCTCCAAATTTCATCCATGGAGTGCTTTCCTCTCATGCTATAGGTGGGAAATCTAACATCAGATGCATCTGTTATTTTCAGTAGTAGTTGTTCTCCTGCATGTACCATCAATTGAGGATTGTAGAGTTTTACGGGGTTTTACAACTACGAAGAGATAGCTCACTGTTAAAACAGCTGAGAGTGACCTGAGGCAGAAGTGGTTTCTTCCCTTGCCTATCTTCTTTCTGGCTGTCTTGTCACGAGGAAATGCTTGCAGCACTGCTTTAGGACGATGAGAACCCATCACCTTTCTGGGGTTCCCGATGGGCCAGTTCGAAGTGCTGCCAAAGTTGTCCACACTGAAAACCACTTGAGAAGTACATCACTGATGTGAAACGAATGCGAGGTGAATACATTTTTTGGCATCTGCAAATGCTCTCTGTTTCAAAGGGCATTGAAAAAGATGGATGGTAAAATAAAGGAATAGTAAGAGAAACACAGGCAGTGGCACAGGGGAGGCTACAACTTCTCTGGAAAGGTACTGCACGGATGTTGCGCCATGGCACCTTATTCACTGACCAAGAGCAGAAAGAAAAAGAGAAGGGAGATGGAGAGAACCTGGCTCCTCTGTTGTTTCTGGGCACCCCTCAGGCCAGGGGTCCTGGAAGAGTCACCTGCGCTGTGCTGGGGCTCCTGCGGGAGCTAAATCTTGTGGGCAGGATGGCTACCTAGAGGTAGCAGGGGCAAGAAGAACAGCCGCTGGCCAGCAGGGCTTGCCAGGGAAGGACTGGGGCAGATTCTGCCATTAGTGATACCTGGAGAGTATTCTAAGGGCAGAGGCTGGCAACCTCACATCGCTACCATGCTCTTCATCCTCACGGAGCAGCTGTAGGAAGTTTTGAAGCAAATGTCTTCCACAGAGCAGCAGGGACATGGACGTGGGAGGCTCCTCACACATCGATGAATTTTTCAAAACAAAATGGCGGCTCCCCTGTTCTCTGCTCAGCCCTGGGAGAGCTGCAGACCACTGATGGCTGGGAACGAGCAGGGGGGGTCTGAAGGCCTCGTGAAGTACCTCGTTGCCCTGACAGATCTTTCCTTCTTCAGGCGGCTGCTCAAGATGAAAAATCCCCTGGGGGCCCTATTTACTGCAAATGCCACCTAGGGCAGAGGTCTCAAATATTACTAGACGGCATCTAGCTGCTTGCTCCTTTGGAAAGCTCTGACAAAAATCTGATAGCAGGTGCAGCAACTAAGAATATGTTTTGCTTTAGAAGTGTCTTCATTTCTTAAGTTATTTTTAGCATTAAGGAAAGGAAATATTTTAGAAGAGCAAATCCAATATTTATGTTAGGCTCCTAAGTCTGCATTTTAGTAGCTAGGTGGGTTTCCCGGTGTTTGTAGCCTAGGTGCTCACCAGCCCTACAAAACACCCTGAGAGCTAATGGTGCTGAGCACCTCTTACAGGAAGGCCACCTCCTTATGTACGTAATTTTAGGCATCAAGGATTGACAATTTAAGCTTAAAATGCTACATATCTCTGTATTATTGCACCCTTGGTTAAAAAGCAGTATGTTTAGGTTGTCTTAGTTGTTCTTTACGAACCCCAACTGCTCAGCCAGTGCAGCTAAAAAGCCAGCCACCAACAGCCATACAAGCTTGCCAGCATGCTGCCCACTGCGGATGAAAAACCCAGTGCTTCTGTCAAGAAGGCCTGTTACACAGCCAGGCTGTTATTTATATGCTGCAGCTCCAGGACTGTGGTAAGCATCCGCAGCGCTCACCACTTAGCCTCGTGAAATTACTTGCTGAAACATTTCGCTTTTCAGCTAGAACAAAAACATGATTTGTTCTCATACGGAAAATAAAAATCAACAAAAAGAAAAAAGGACGGAAGGAAAAGATTTACAAGTTCCTTTGCTTTTCATTAAAAAGAAGGAAAAAAGCACAGCAAAAATTGCAAAAACCCCTCTTCCACTTTTAAGTAACGTGAAAGCAAAATGTGTCCCGGGATCTCTGCTGGAAAACTTGAAAAAACAAGCCATCCAAGAAACCCCCATCAAACATTTCCAAGAGTTTCTTTTTAGCCTTAGAATATACTGTAGGAAAACCAGGGAAAATGGGGACACGTACAGTTCATCACGTCAGATTAAGCAAACATACTTAGTTTTCCCTGGACAGGGCTCTGACTGAGGCTCTCCAAAGATTAAATGCCAATGTTTTACTTTAAAAAAATAAAATTTCATAGAATTTCGCAAATAGTATGTAACTTCAGGTGATACTAGATTGCACTCTTGTAGCTAGAGCAATCTGGATAAGCTGTGCTCTCTGGCGCTATCTATTTTAAGTATTCTTGATAGCATTTCAAAAGCAGAGACAAAAAACATTTGGGAACGGAAAACAATTACCCTATCTGAAAAAAAAAGAAGAAAAAAAAAAGAAAAAAAGAAAAAGCATCTACACAACTGTATAAAAACCTTGTGTATGTAAATACACTCATAGCACTCAGCTGTTCAAAAATAAAACCAAAAATGAACGTATGGGTTAAAAATCAGGTTTAGGTGCTGAGCGGTTACAAAGAGTAGTTCACTTTGCATTTGGACAGTGTTAAGACAACGTTTTTAATGTGGATGCTAGTGCAGAAACCAGAGATTAAAACACAAAGAGACGCAGACAGCTACCACATGCAGGAAAAGGAGGTTACAGGCACGGCAGCACCAGGAGCTCGCCCATCACCGCGGGGAGGAGGAAGGGACAGGCATAGCAACCACAAGCCCAAAAGCAGAAAAGCGCATACCTTCAGCTTGGAATGAAAATCACGAGATTTCCTTCTGGCAAGAACCTGAATGTGACTAGACACCTGCAGGGTAGGGGAAGGGAGGAAACAAAGGAAAAGCCTGTAACCATGGAGATGAAAAGCCCCCTACAACTGGGCAAGCCAAACGTACCTTAATGGCGGCTTGAATTTCTCGAACTTTCTTTCTTGCTAAGACCTGTATGTGACTAGACACCTACATTGTTCAGGTTTATAGGAACAAAAAAGAAAAAAAACAAACAAACAAAAGAAAAACAAAAAGCAAATCAAATTTAAAATATCTATTTTTCTCTTTAAAAGAAAAAAAAAGAAAAAAAAAAACTTTTTCCAAGGGAATTGAGTTATTTGCATCTTCAGTAAGCTCTGTTGTTAAAGATACCACATTCCCAGCCAGATACCCAGCTCTTAGCACTGAGGCTTAACAATACTGGTCATCACTACAGTGACTTGATTAAGGAAAAAAGTCATGCAGCCCACTGGGTTGTGCACTCAGCTACAAGAGAGAGGACACAGCTTGCAGCTGGCTGCAGCCCGCATGCTTTGAGACCGACCCCATCCACAGGCAGGTCCCACACTCTGCGGCACGCAGCCCACAGGACTTCCACCTCTCGGCTAGGGCTGCAGCTGCCCAGCCTGACCCCTGGGCACTAGGCTGAAGACGTAACGGCGTCGAGAAGTTGCGTCCATTCACTCGTATTGTGTTCTGCAGCTCCAGCAAGGAGCTTCAGCCTGTGTTTTGGCCCCACTGAAACGCTCCAAGTTCTGGAACAAATGGTAAAATATTGGCACGACACAGTCCCAGAAACCACTCTGCCTTTCTCTGCAATCTCAGCATCAAATCTGCCCACAAAATGTCCATGTAAGCAGAGACAAGTAACTGGGCACCAGCTTGAGTAATGTCTAGGTTTGGCCTGTTATTACATTTTGGTCAGAAACGCGTGTAATCCCTGCCCTGCACGAGACTGTTTCATAGCCCAGAAGTTGCTGCCTGTGCAGGGTCTGGGTCCTGATTCACGTTCCTATTTACTCTGCCACGTGCTGAAATCCATGACATTGATGCTGAGGGTTTCGTGATGCTGCCCAGCATTGCTCGGTACTGCTCAGCATCCCCCAGACCTCTATGTGAAGGTTTAAAAACTGCAGTGATGGGAAAAACTGCTAAAGAAAAATCTTTAGTCTGATTTGACCCAGGGCATACCATACCAGGTGTCGTACAGTTTTCCTGAGTTAGTTAAAATTCCTGTCTGGGAAAAAACACGAGCAAAAGAAAAGGAGAAACAAAGCTTCATTTCCTCCCTCTGTAAGATTATTGCATGACAATAGCACCGGGAAAAAGAAAAAAAAAAAAAAAAAGCCTGAATTTTTAGTAGAGAAGCAAATAACAATGCATAAATGAGCGCAGCCCCTGAAGGCCACCTTCAGAGAGTTCTCCAGGAAGTAGCTCGGGAACCAGACTGCAGTAATTCAGTGTTATGCTATTGCTTACTAAGCAATTTTGTGGCCGAACACGTAGACCAAGTTTTGACGCGTGTTCACTTGTTTTGCCTTCAGCGGGATATTAGTGGTGTTAAAGGTTATACAGGAAGCACAACTGTAACAGTTAATTGCTCAGTTGAAACTCGGAACTAATGACAAAGTCTTCTAGACACTTATCAAAATTGATTAATGAAATATTATAGAGGGACATACAAGAACAGAGGCCATGTGCAAGCCATCACAGCCTTCTTGGTTTCACTGCAGCTCTGCCAGCAGACACTGGACATGGATCCAGCCCAGTCTGCGTTACAAATCCTGATACCATTTTAAGATCCCCAGTGTAGCTCCCAACTGGGGGAGTCTACATGAGCATAACACAGGGCAGAGCTTGGGCCTTTGCCTTTTGTTCGCAGATTTCTTTGCCAATCTTTTGTTTGTTCCTTTTCTCCATGCACTGCAGTTTATCTCCTTTCTGGTAGCTTTTTTCATCCCTCATACATATGCTTTCTCCCCAGCTGACAAAGAACACCACCCAGGGCAAAATATCACCCAGCTCAAAATGCTTTAAGCACGAGGGTTGGCAGCAGGCCATCTTTATGTGTGCTGACTCAGTGTCACCTTTCTCTGCTTTACAAAACACGCATAGCATGCAAGTGTATGAGCTGCTGCCTTCTCCTTTGCCACGCACGTGGAGGGGAATATCAAACTTCACGTTAGGGAAAACAAATGGACTCTGCAATTTGCAAAGCATTTTGAAACAGTGCAAGGGTTCAAGAACCACCACACAAACCATACAGATTGTGTGCCTTCTGTAAGGCTGCTGAGCCTCGTGGATATTATAAATTAAAGGATTTAGTTATATGCCATTAAGTTAATGGTTATGCAATAATCGTTTAAAAAAGACTTAAGACTGGCTCAAGGTATATTCTGAGTCGTTGATGAATGAAATCTTGCCGTGGTCACAGACCAGGAGCCTGAAGGCTCTGTGGGGAATTTTTTTATTATTATTTCATCCTGTAGCAAGTACTGCCCATGAGCTGGAAGCATGATTAGCATCAGTCTTGCTAGATAATTTTTATTCATTCACTTCTCATATCCAATAATCACAACCTTTATTATATCGGTGAATTGGCTGGACATTTAGAAATTATTATCGGTTATTCACCATCTCAAAATAATCATTACATTCTGTAATTATCCTTATAGAGAAAAAAGGAACAATGCTATATGCTTCCGCTTTGACTTTTGATTTCTTTTTTCCCCAGATACAGGGGATAATAGCCTCATGTACATATAGACCAATAGAAAATGCACCTCTAACTTTCACTGAAATGATGCACATTAAAAAAATCTGGAATTCAAAATATTTTTTCTAAAAAGTGTGTATTTAATCGTCAGTGAAGTCAATACACCATCTTGTCAGAGCTGAAGCACAGACAGCCACTGCAGCCAAAAATGCCATGTTTTGTTATTCACCGAAACGCATACTTCCCCACTGGTTTATTTTACCTGCTTCCTGGTCCGTGTCTTCCCTGTTCTAAGTTTGATGTATCTGGCTATCAATTCATTCCTACCTGAAACAAAGAAAAATGAATGGTAAGGGACAAGCAGCAACACATCCATAAACGCCATCAAAAATGACATTGAAACATAGGAGCTGCATGCGTATGAGACCAACCTTTCCTTGTACCTACTCTGCTTTTCCTTTGCAAACTATTCGTCAATATTTTCTATTGTTCAACAGTATTTCTCTTCCATCTCTTTAACACTGTATATGCCCCACCAACTGCTCACAGAGGCTATGGTGTTTTTCCACTGAAGATCTGGAGGTGTTGGCAGGCAGAGAGGCAGCACTATGGCCACTGACCAGGATGGTATCAGGCTAAGGACCACCCGACCCAGGGGCTGACACGTGGTCTGGCCTCTCCCTGTTTATCTTCCAACTACCCCAGGTGGTGTTTGCCACCCAGGCCCACCTGGATCTTGTGAAAACCACTTACCACTTAACCCAAAGCACTGATCAGCCTGATAGTATGGCTTTGTGTTGGCATTTTCTCCAGCTTAATTCTTTAAGGAAGAGAGCAAAATCTTTCCATTCTGCTGAGGAGCACTCTGCCTCTTCCACTGACTGAAATCGCTGTCTCAGTCCACCATGTTGTAAATCACATCCTTAATGCCATGCACAAGAGCGGTGACCCTGCGGTGCAGAAGTTCCTGCTGCAGCGCGGCTGATCAACACAGTGGTTTGTTATTTAGAGCTCTATTTCCCTTGGAAATATAGAGTATTTCTGAGTGTCTAAAATGGATATTTGACTCTTCTTCAGTCACACACTGCGCTACTTAATATGAACTAATATTTTCTTTCCAAATAATTTCCTTCCTAAATATTGCTGACACGGAAGATAACAAAGTTTTATGTGGTGCCCTGTTTATTTTCACTGCATATTATGTTACTTCTTCATGAGTTGTAATAACTTAAATATACTTGTTTAACAAGTCCTAAGTTATGGAGCTATTTGCATTCAACACAGGGGAAAAGCCCAAGTATAGAAAATGAGAAAACTGATTTAGCAGTGAGCTGAAAATGGGAAGACTAAGAAAATAACCTGTCACCCACCAAGTTGTTTTAAAGTGGACGAGTACACAGCTGAGGAGTGTAGAAAGGAGAGAAATGAGCTACTCTACCTTTCATTAGCATTAAATGGAAAAGCTCTTCGATGGAGAAGTATACAGTCTGGGAAAAAGAACTGAGGGAGAGATCAAGATCCTGAGGCCATGGCAACAAGAAGGAAGAGAAAATGGCCTATGATGATGGCATGTAATACTAAACATGCTTTGGGCAAGAGTCTTCCAAAACCTTTCGCTTCTGCTCTGTCCGTTAAACAAGCACTGAATGAACAGACAAAAATGAATAGAAAGAGGACACACTCGACTGCCTGCAGCTGGGAAGCTCAAATGGGCAGCAGCCTGCAAGCCCAGCAGCAGCCCTTCTGTGGCCCTCTAAGACACAGAGGAATTGTGGTCACAGCGTGGGTCACTCCAGACAACTACGTCCATTCCAGCAGGCCCGTGCAGCCCTCAGCTGCAGCTGAAGCAGGAAGAGTTAAATCTTCTCACGGCTTCACAGTATTCTCCCTAGTCAAGAGAGCTAAAAAACTATTTTTAAAAGAAAGCTCAGATTCCCAGGCAGCCACTTGACAGGAAAAGCAGCTTTATAAAAAAACACTGAGCACTGAAAGTCTAGACTGCATTATTCAAAATATCAGTAAGTGCTGTCCCCACTTAGGCCCCAGTCCATCCATGAAGCTCTTTGGCTGGAATCAGGAGGGGTTTGGCCAGTCCCACTCCAGCCCAGTAGGGAGATGACTGACAAGATTGTGGCTTTCCCTTAAGGTGAGGTCCAGCTGGAGTCCAGCTGAAGAACAGTGAGTACAAGGTGAAACAGTGTGATAGGGAGAGGGAGCTCTACAAGGACTCATGAGAAGTGATCAAGGCAATAGCCTTATTTTTCCTTTACAGCTATATTTTCAACATGGAAAATATGCACCTTGTTCAGCCAGAGCATAGGATATTCAAAAGCTTCATGAAGCTCAGTAAGTATCTTCTGCCTAGCCAGAATGATCTGAAAAGACGTGGAATCTGTTTTGGACCCCCAAAATACCATAAGCACAAACATAAACACTGCCGCACATACATAAGATAGGTGCCCCAAGTAAAAGCTTACAGCCTTTGTGTTATCTACCAAACACTGCTGCTCTTCTTTACCAGCTGCAATGGATCCTAACAGAAAAAATCTTACCTCCTGACCCAGCAAGGCCCGAAGAGGATTTTAAGGAAAGGAAGGACAAATAACCATAAAAAACACTCTTTCCTTTTCTTGGGAATGAGAAGAGTTTCAAACAAAAGACGCTCAAAAACTTTTTTTAACTGGCCACTAAAAACATTAGGGTGAAAAATGTCAGTTAATAAACAGATCTGTTTTTCTCTAAGAAGGGCTCAGCTGTGGAAATACTTTCCATACACACCCTCTCGCTCTCTCCCTGTCACATATATATCTGGGAAATTGCCTAGTAGAAGAGGAGAGGTCAGGTTTATGAACTGTAAATGTTCAGCTCCTTCTTCTTGTCATCTACTACGACAGTCTCCTGCTCTGAATGATTTGGTTCAGGTATGAAAGAGAGGTGTGGGGAGGTGACCAGTCAGATAAAATGTCTTCACTGCTCAGCAGTCCTCTCCAGCGATCTTGAAAGGGTTGGGAGAGGACAACATGAAGCATTTTATATACGCTTTTCTGAATGTTTGTTTTGCTTTTAAATTCACTCTTTATCTGTCATGCCCTTCTGTTCCATCAGTGCAATTGCAAAATGCATTTTTCTCCCTGCACTGACATGAGGGAAGATGCATTTTACACAACACAACAACCTTCTCAGTCATGGCTGGAAGGACAAAGGTGTTCTTCTGGCTAACAGCCCCACCTGCGCTCCCAGGCTCCCTTTGCCTGCTCCAAGGAGCATCACCCCGAATGAAGGAGAGGACAGCAATCCCAGACACCTCACAGGCAGTGACCAGGACTGACATTTCTGCTCTTCTCCTCGTAAATAAGTAGGAGCAGCTGCTGAGTAGGGAGGCTCCCACCCACCCCCCTGGGAGGCAGTTGTTGCTCTAACAGAGGGTCCTTGTACGGGGAAACCTCCCCCGCTACCATTATTTCCAAAAGCAGCCTTAAGAGGCTGAGCATCAGCCCCCATAAAGGTCTCTGTGAGGCTCCTGGGTGCCACCCTCGGTGCACCCTTTGGGGGGCAAAAGGGGCACCCCACATGCAGCTCTGCAGGGCCCCAAGTGGGCTGTGGAGGCGGCCCAGCCATGTGGGGTGCTGGCTGCAGGTGTCCCTGCTCAATCCCGTGCAAGTAGGCGGTGGCATCATGGCGTGGCGGGCGGGCAGCTGGCTTTATTTAGAACATGAACGACACAAATCAAGCTCCTGCCCCCAGCTCCCAGTAACAGGCACCATCCAAATGTGATAAAAATAGACAAGTATGGGAAATTTAGTTGGTTAGCCATTGGAAAATGAACAGATGATTTACAGTTTCCACACTCAGCAAAAATTGTAAGTAATGACCAAGTAGCAACACCTATTTTTTTTTTTTTTTTCAAATAACGGCATACTATGATTTTAACAAATTCTTCAAGACTGTGGCTTGACACGGGTATTTCATGTACTTAACACACAGCCTGGACACAGACCTACGTGCTCGATTTCTCTTAAAACAAACATTCCACCTCCCATGACACATTTGTGACCATGTTTCCAGCATGGCAAGCTCTGTCGGGACTTGGGCTCCATGAGTAGCCCCCAGCTCCTGATGCCCCCAGGCCTCCGGCAGGGCCCGTGTGCGTGCAGTCAGCAGCACCGCATCCCTTTGTCTGTGCTGTTCAGCACGGGCCAGACTAAAGGCCCAGCCAGCATGGGGGTCTGCACACAGACATGGGGTGCAGGCTGGTTGGGGTGAGGGTTTTCCTCCAGTGGGAGGCCACTGTGGGATCTGAGCCAGCCGAGCTTTCCCGCTGCCTTTTGCCGGCAGAACTCCTAACTTTGGGAGAGCTTGCCTAAAATTGGCCGGTGCCGCTTTCCGAAGACGCTCGAAAGCTAAATTGGCTAACAAAAAGCCTCTTGTAGATAAAAGAGCTCAGTAAGTCAACAACTGGCTAAGCAGTTTAAACCCCTAAGTAAGGCATCCTCTATTTAAACGTTACAGGCAAATCTAATTTAAGCTTTTAAAAATATTACGGGCAGGTGTTTAAGTCGCCCGCACTCTGGGTTTGGGGGGCTGGGCAGCACTTCCAGGCGGGCATCATTTTGTTCAGACAAGCTTTCTGTACGGGGCCACGTGACGCAGGCCAAATAAACAGCATCTGGGGATTTTCAATTACAGACCTTCACCCAGCATGCCTGCACTGTAATCTCTACCAGATGAGGCTCAGGCCTCACTATTTTCAATAATTCACACACTGTGTACACATAACATGACAATAAGGGCATTCATGCAACCGCCTGATTCGCACATCAAAGCTCCCAAATGGCCAGCTGTAAGCATGCTTACTGCTGAATAATTCATTCTTTTCACAGGCTTGAAAAAACGCTCAGCGGGAGTTGGCAAGCTTGTGTTCTTTCCTGTGTGGTATGCTAAACTCAAATTTTGAAAGAGGTACAGCCCCACTAAAAAGAGTCAGGGATCCAACTATTTAAATGCGCATTTGCGAGCTCTTGGATGGCTCCTTCAAATAAAAAAAAAAAAGCAAAGTGGGAAAAAAAAACCCAAACCCATCATCTAAATGAGCTACATTTCCAAGTGGGCAGAGGAGATAAGATGAAATAGCCTGCATGCTTGCTGGGGCAGGTGTTTAATAAAAATACAACGATTAAACAGTTTTCCTGACAGTCAGATCTGTTCTACACATATTACTCCTCACCAAGTACCCCACATACACCAGATGCATCACAGTCAGCAAGTCCGGCAAACTTGAAATTTCCACACGCTTAGCATAAATTTCCTACTCTACGACAAAGAGGGTTTTAGTCAAGACTAACACATATGAAAAAGGCAAACACAGACCCAGCTCCGCTGTTCCTGTGGCTCCTATTCGGTGTTCTTACCGCTCTGGGCTGAATACTAATTTCTAGATGATGTTTTAACAACCTACATTTGCAGCGGGGACTCTGAACATTCAGCTTGCAACCTGAGAGCCTTCCAAATGTTGAAAATACTTTGGCTTTATGCAACAGACGCATCATTTCTTTAAGACAAACAAAAAGAGAGAGAAAAAAAGGGTCCGCTTCATAATATCAAGTTTTCTTGACTGTCAATCAATGCCAGAACCAGCAGGATCAACTAGTCGTGACCTCTCCTTATAGCAAACACATGCTGCTCACCAGCTGTGGACTGTGTTTTTTACACCCTTTTCTCTATCATTCAGAATGGCTTCCTCCTAATCACAATAATCCCAAAAGTGCTAAAACATATCAATCGTCCTTTAAGCCCTGCCTACAAAAGGCCAGCCGTCCTGCCTTTATGGGCTTGTCCAACAGCAGCTGATACTTCATTCAACTACAAATCCAATTTAGCAGTTACAAGAGGTTTAGCATCACTGGAAAAATATTGGTGTTGATCCTGCACTCTTAAGTCAGCAAATATTCCTTTGCCATATTGTTTAGCTTTTTCTGTCATATTTACACTTCTGCTGGATTTCCCTGAATGACTTCAACAACAGCTTTTAACCTCTGAACTGGTAATATTTACAGTTAATCAAACAGCAATCTTTAAAATATGATTACCACAATTACAAAAACATAAGCCTATTTCTATTCCAACTGTTACAATACTAGGAAAAAAAAACCCAACAAACCCAACTCAACCAACAACCCTAAAAACAAACAGTCATTTCATGCAAAACCATAGAGCACATTTATGCACTAGTTAGGCAGGATGTTATTTATTACAGCCCTTTGGGCAAGTTCATGGCAATTCTTTCACTTACGTATTTTTAATTGCCAAATGAGCCCATGCAAATTCTTCCCTTACTCCCCCCTTCTGCTATTTTTTTACCCCTCTCCTCCTTTAAGCATCAGTGTAAGCACATGTGATGCCTTAAGGTGAAGATGAGACACCTTAGAGAATTCACCATTCACCAGCCCCAGATGTGTGGGGCCACTCTGTTTGGGCAGCCTTTAGTAAATGTAAGGCAGGAGACAACTCTGCTGGCCCCCAGGAGAGAAAGGGTGCTGCTTTTCCCTTGCTATGCAGCAAAACCATTGGCCCCAAACCTGCATCAAGCACCGGTTTTCCACCTCTCTGTATGGGCACTTGCTGGAGGACAAGGAATGAGGTTGGTGGCAAAGCAAAATAACCAAGCATCTGATATCTTCTGGAGCTCATTGCTTAGCTCCTGCACCCAGACCTTCCCAAATCAAGGCTCTGGATTTAGGTAGGGACCATGCAGAAAAGCCTTCATCCCAGGACTGGACCGGCATGAGACAAAGACCTTGGGTCCCTAAAGAGGTTAGGAGGGCTGCCCGAGTGGTGTGCGTGCACAGAGACACACGCATCAGATTACAGTAAGCCACTTAAGTATTACTACACACAAATTAACTGCTTGCACAGTGTACTGTTACCAGGTTGCCCATGAGGAGGGGGAAAAAAAGATCCAAGATATAAAACAACTGAAACAATCCTTTTGGATGCTAATGAGCTAACCACTGCAATTACTCATTGAAGTTATATCACGATACTTCCAAAGAAAAGAACTTTTTTGCACTGCATTAAAAACAACGAAGCGATTCCAGATTGAAGCAACACCACAACTTAATTTGTACAGCAAAAGGGATATGACCTCATGGTAGCACGGAGTGACATTCCCGTCATGTCAAGTCCTAACCTTCTAGTTTCTTTCCAGCCTCAGTTTTAAACAAAACAGCAAAAGGCAGCCCATCCACACATCTGGTTCAGAAATCTTCACTGAATGCATTGGATTCCATTTGGCAGGTCTTCACGCTGGGAAATATTCCATATAAGCTATGTTTATTAATTTTCTTCTGAGTTTTTCAAAACATGGGCAGAACATATTTCAAAGAGAAAGAAGAGTGATCCAGAGATCTCTCTGAATATTCATTAATTAAGATTTTCTCGGTGTCAGTTGTCTCAACAAAAGAAGGTTTTATAATTCATTCTAAGCCCCGTTTAATTAAAATTTAAATGTTACAAAAACACATGGAAATTTTTGCTCCCTTGTAATTAAATTATTTTCTACTTACTATAAACTGTATTTTACTGCAATCAAAAATGCATTTCAAAACAAACAGCAATTTTAGGTTTCAGAATACACAAAGAAATCCCCATAGGAAAAAAATCCCCAAACTTGACCTTTGCCATCTATCTGGATCAGCTACAGATGTTTAGTGGATTATATAAAAACCCCCATGTCCTTAATCTGGCATACTTTTTTTTTTATTTCCCCTGCTATGATAGGAACTCTCAGAAACCTATCTGCAAAGACGCTGCATGACTTCCACACACATATGGAACCACTGCCTTGTTTTGCGTGGTAGCTGCAGTTCTGCAGTGACACGAGCAGTTCGGAAACAGGACTCTGCCCAGCGCCACCCCCCTAAAGGCTGATTTGGCCGGGAATCCTTCAAACACACAATGGGCTGGCTGACCTGTCATGCATGATGGATGAGTAAAGGGGATTAAAACCACTATTTGCATCAGAATAGATAAAAATTAGCAAAAAATAATTTCTCAGTAGGTGGCTTCATTTCTGTTTGTACTCTTAGGCAAAATGAAGTTCATTTTTGAAGAATTACAATTGTTTAAGCAGTGCTCATTTGCAGAGGAGAAATGCTGTCTGCCCGTTTGCTTCCTACTGTTTATTTTTTAAGGAAACAATTATAACTGTGACTAAACAGCATCTTTTCTTGCACATGCTTAATATTAAAGCGTTACACGACTCCATTGTTCTAACCTCTTTAAGCTGCAGGTATGTCTTAATGCTTACACATTTCTAACCTCCGTATACCAAAAAGTCTTTTGAATTCAGAGCAGAATGATCCAAAAGGCCAAAAAAATTGCTTTAAATTGTGTATTGATGTGTCGTGAGGTTCTGAGTATGAGCCTGTGACTCAAGAACTGTGAGAGGCAGCTGCTGGAAATGCTGTGTTTCCTTTGACTGGACTCATACTGCACACACTGATGGTACTTAAAAGCCTGAGAAATGGCTGCACAAAGCAATATAATGAAAGGCTTGCATTCAAGGATAGCATTATATTGTTTATACAACATAACTTTGAAAGAAGTCTGGATGAACACGTCAGTGCACACAAGCTGGATAATACGCATAGAAAATCCAGAAACATCCACAGACGGACTCTCCCCCCTCCTGCACACAGCAATTAGGTTTTGTCTGTCAGACATAGGTGTGGAGCTGCAAATGAGCGGAGGCCCCTCTCTCTGCAAGGCTCACGTATCCGGTCTGCGGGCAGTGAGCAGCCTCCAGAAAATCCAGTACGTTCTGTAAAACATCTCTGTCTACTGTCAAATATGCCTTTGAACTCCTCTGCTGTAGGAACGGCAGACTGCACTCACTCTGGGGATATATTCCGCTGTGCCCCATCGCAGCATTAATAGAGAGCAAAGCAGAGCATTCAGCAGGTAGATTTCTCCCACTGACGATATTAGAAATGGGAAGAGCTGTGACATGATTTCTCAACTCAGCATTTACTGTAATGAGATTTTAAGGGAGCAGGTCACTTCCCTTGCTCAGCGATTGGGACTGTGGGCAGATCCAGAGGCCGCCTGAAGAAGTCAGCGGTGAGGACGGCTCCCAGGGCTGCAAAAGGGAGGGCCTTCATTTGCACCTCCACAGACTCAGCGCTGGCATTTCCTGCAGCTCTTTGCAAAAGCTGTTTATCTAGCTCATGAATTACTTGGTGTCTGTGTCCCATGCAGTTAAGATGCTTTGTTTTCACAGCAGGTGCAAAGAGGTATTTAAATTTGCATTACATCCAGGGTATTTACACTGCATTTTGTGTTACATGACAGCCTCTGACAGCAGATGGGCCAAGTGGAGAAACGTTTGACCAGTATATGAAAGAACCTGGGATACATCCAACACCAACCTTGGTTTCCAAGTCATTTCACAAGCACAAAGTAACATTTTGTGGAGATTTTATAGCTAACGATGTAGTTCTAGCTACAGTACAAAAATATTTTGCTCCAATTATGAACCCACAAGTGAGACCCATAACACACTTCAGCTAGCAAGCAACTCACTTCTTACAGACCTGGACCCAAACTGGAATAGTTCAGATCTTCTTAGCCTAAAGAAGGAGCAGTAGGACTTGTCCATGCTTCCAGGTGTGACAGGAACCAGTCCAGATCTGCTCTGTCCCTGCTACCCTGCTGATCCTGCCTGAGCCACTGATGTTCTAACTGGTGTGGTGGGGAAGGACAGCATCCCTGCACACCTAGAGGATCCCCAGGACATTGTCCCAAGGGGAGAAACAGAAACCTTAATGCCACCACAAGCTCGGTATGAGAGCACAACAAGCTGTCACAGAACGGAAAACACCTCTGCTTATTTTGAAGCACAGCCACAAGAGACAGCAACAAAGAGCTAGAGCAGTCAAAAGATACCGCACCATAACACGTTTTGTTTATGTATGAAAGTGCTCCTCACAACCTGCTCATTCATTATGGTGAAAGATGCCTGCCTGCTCCTGCCCCACCTCCCTCAGGCCCCACTGCCACCAGCGAGCCCAGCAGCCCATTGCCAGCCATGTAACCACTGCTCATCTCTTTCACTGGTGCCTTTCAAAATCTGCAGGAGTACTCTGGAGAATCAGAAAGAAATTCTGCTTAGTGTATCTGCTAAACACATTACAGCACAGTAACATTTCTAATTTTCTTTTCAAATCACTGTACTTAAAGTGGTTACTTTGGACGATGGGGAGGGCAGTTTTATTAAAAATAATTTTAAGGGGTACTGCATGCCAGAGAACCAGAAGAAAACTGCAGTTATAAATAATCTTTATACCACTAACTTATTTCCACAGTAAATCATAATTTTATTTTGTTTTACAGCTCATACTTTCACTTTATATAGCATTTATCCAAAAAGCATGCATTTTGGAAACCTTATCTTTGTTTGTATTGGATAACTAAGTAATGGACTGCAACCTGGCTTCACGTCTAATTCTTAATCCCACTCTTGGCCAGAGGCTAGATGGATGCACCTTGACACAAGAAAACTGTGGTATCGAGCAAAGGAGTGGTCTTCAGCTCCACTGGTGAGCAGCTGAGAGCAACAAATCAAACAAGTTTTTCGAGTGTTTAATACTGTATAGCCAGTTTTGTTCTACTGACAGAGATAAAGGCCCCTTGGCAAAACAGTACTTCCACAAAGCAATCAGCATCCCATCCTAAGTTACAAGTTTCTGCATATGCAAGCCCAGAAATAATCATCCTGTCCTGTGCTAAAAAACAGGCAACGCACAGTGCCATACCTAAACTTCTGTCAAGCCCAGCCGGCTCCAGATCTCTTCATTTTACAAACTTTCAGCACTCTGCTTACGATCACTATATAGCATATGTATGGTCATAAAAGCTTGCTCACCAAGGCAACTGGCAAGTTCATTCTGGCAATGGCACCAGTACCAACATTTTAGCACACAGAAGGTTTTGGACGTTCAAAGACGTAAAGAAATGGCCATAAGATTGCCAAAGAAGTTCTGCCTGACACCAAGCAGAGCTATGATGACATATGCATGAAGTGATTAAACTGATGCTGCAGAGACTTATCAGGAGCACTCACAAGAGCGACATCCCTTTCACCTCCTGTGATGCACACATGAACGTATCAGTGCCCACCTCCCACTCTGGATGGTAAGTTGAGCCACAGGCTGATTTTCCATAAGACATAAGACCAAGAAGGAAAAATATACTTACTTACCTCAGAGGCTCACAAATGTTTATATGGAGGTATTAAAAGGCTGAGATGTAAAACAACACATTCATCTAAAAGAAAATGAAAGGCTGTTTCTGGTACAGCCAATGCAGTTATATGCGTTCTGTTGGGGGAAATTTATAGCCACATTACGGCTGTCAAGGAGGGTAGTGAGCCACAAGGATTTCCAGATGCCATGTGTGAAGTTTCTCATTTCCCCAACTATACTAAAGTACATTATCACCCAAACGCAAACAAGCTTTAAAAAGTATCTACCATTAAAACATGTGTGGCCCCCTTGCCTGGCCTTAATGAGATTGAGTTTTTTCTTTTCTTTCCTTTCTTTTGAAGCCACGTGGGAGACTGTGCTGCAGCACTCCCCGGGGGCCTAATGCTGATCTTACTGATGTCAACAGCAATACCTCAAGCTGCGTCCCTGCGGCACGCTGTGCTGTGTCACTCAGAAAACCTGGCGCTGCTGAGCACCGATGTCTCCCTTTCAGAGAGCCAATCAAAGAAGGGGAAGAATCACTGCCACATTTCTCCTGACGGCTCTGAAGGTGAGAACAGAGGTCTGAAAGGAGCGCAGAAGATGAAAGGAAAAGCAAGTTCAAGTTCTTTCTGTAGTTGCAAATGCAGCCTGCCGAGCCAGCAGATGGCTGCGATGAACTCATCCTGCTGTACCAATACCTGTGGGCAGCAGGGCCTCGCACCCAGCAGTGCACTCACAGAGATGGCAATCCACATCAAAAGTGCACTCAAGAGGTGGTAGGAGGGTCTGCCTCATGTCTACATGGGACTGCTGTATGCTCAGGCATGAGGCTCTCAAGCAGCAATGGGTGCAAAAACACACCTTGCAATTTATCAGTCTTCAGCTCTAACTAGAAGAAAATGGGAGGAGAATTAAAGCTAGAAAACCTTATGCAAGGGAATGAGCTTATTTCCCAAGTGGATTTGTTGTTACAGTAGGAAACAGAATTTATGCAAAGATCATCACCAGAGTGCTGAAATGAAGAGAGCAATGTAACCATCTGACACTGAGTAGTCCCCACAGATTTTTATTTATTTACAGTGAAAGCCATGGTCTCAGTGCAGGCGTCTTGTTAAGTGACATTAACCTGACTGTTTTGCTGAAGATGAAATCTAAATGGGAGATGCTGAGTCCAAAGCAGAGCTGTCCCTCTGTCTCACTACTGAAAGAACATCAGCAGCAAGATGTTGAGTGGGAGCAAGGAAAACAGATCTGCTCGAAACAATGAACCAAAGAGAATATCTGTTAAGGAAACAGAGACATGCTGGCACCTCTCACTCCAGCTGGACAACCTCTTTCCCAGTTCCATCCAGCAAAACCACAGCAGGACCAGAGGCACAGCGGCACCCGCGTCTGAGGTATGCTTAGCAAAACCAAAATGAAGGCAGAGGAAAGCACTGTGTCAGCCACAGCAACAGAGATGACCGTACGGCAGTATTATCATATAAGCTTATGTCCACTATCTCAGTAAATAGTTTCTGTGTCTTCATATCCCTCTTCTGGTCCTCCCAAAGGGCTCAGATCCAACATCCTGAGATATCAAAAAGACTATCCTAGAAGTATCATAGCAAATCCCTGAAACTGTTATCATGATTGCATCCGACACTTGGCTTGCAGTTACACCATAGCATTTTCTGAAAGAAGCACAGATCTGAGTAATAAAAGCAGTCCTTCGGAAACTGTCATGCTACATATTCATACTTCAGAATAGAGGAGCTGAATCTCTGGTACAGCAAAACCTGTAAAGAGCTGCAGACTCAAGGTGCAGAGCGTGCAGGCTTCAAGAAACAGAAAACAGCCAATGAATGCAGTTATTTCCAGAAACTGAAGTCAATATGACAAACACCTTTTGAAATCTATACAGGGCAAGTCATTGTCTTGCTGTAGTATCATGATTGAAGCCAAACTGCCTGAATCTTCGCCCTCTTAGAGCTGAATAAACTCACTCAGTGTGTCTGCTGCACCTGTCAGTGCTTGAGACCCCCATCTGGTTAAAACCTAAGAATACAATGAAAACCAAAGTGTCACTACAGGAGAGAAAGCAGTTGGAGCCACCTACAGCCACCGGGAAGGTGCACAGCAGTGCACGTGCAGCACAGGACAGTTGGTGTGGCAGGATCCAGGTCTCTCAGCAGAAAATGCCCTTGCTTGGTCTCCTCCTTTACCAAACATTATCCTCTACCAACAGTCCACTCTGTCAATGCCATCTCCTCAATTTAGAGCTCTTACTGCATTGCTGCCAAAGTACTTTTGTGTGCTGCGGGGCCAAGGATGCCTTTATGACATACCCTAAAAAGCATCACCTCGTTCCAGTTTGCTTAACACTGAGCTAAGGATTGGCAGAAATTACTGGGGAGAACTGAGACAGACAGACACTTGTGGACAGCTCTGGAGCTGCTGACAAACGAAAAGTTCAAGGGAGAGTCCTGTTTCAATGCAGTATTCAAACATGAATTTAAAACCAAGCAGATTATGACATTTGAGCACGACTGCAAGCGATGGGTGAAGAAAACTCTTCTCAGCTAAGTTTGGCATCTGAATCCTCTTATCCTTTTATTAAAAAGCAGTAAAGATCACAGGAGAAGAACAACAGAGCTCAAATTGGATTGAGAATTTTACTTCTTTTAAAAAATGGTCTATTCCAAGTTCATAGTTTCACGTGTTTGAGCAGAGGAGGCAACAGAAACCTAGCCTGAAGATGGCTTTATGTCAGAGACATTGGTGGATAAAAATAACAAAATCACTCCTGCTTGCTTCTGGTCTTTTACGTAGCTGATGGTTTAAATACTCAATACATACTTCTCACTAAGACTGGGTTAAAATGGTTTAAGATTAAATAGAAATGACTAATATTTCAAAATGCTAAAATGTTTATGGATGAAAATGCTGAGACAGTAAAACTGTTGCACTTGAAGTAAATGTTTATCTGGCTTTAGCAAGGAGTAAATTGTGTTAACTAAGGTATATTAACTAACTATTATAGCTTATTCAAACTTGAGAAGCTTAAAATCAGTGCAAATTTTATAAATTAGGCACGCTTAATCTCCGTGCCTAAGGACACCCCTTAAAGTCAGTCTTATTCCTTGAAATTTGAAAGGTTATGTTGAAGCTGTTGTCAGTTGCATCTTGAGGCATGGATATTTATATATTTTATATATTATGAATATTTTTATTTATATTTTATGTATTTCATGAGAGAATTGTTAAGAAAACATACAATTTAAAACATTCTAGGTTCCTTTTTTTTCTTTTGCTTTTTTTTTTTGTTTCTTTTTCCACCCTAAAATGTGGGAAGTAAAACTTAGCATTCGAAACCGGGCTCAGTAAAAAATCGTTGGCCTGAAAGTTCAGGCTGCTTTCTACAACCTAAAATCCAATACCTCCAGTAACAGATTACATTATATTTGACCTAAACAGTGGGCAGGGTTCTTTATCCAGAAATAACGTCCTTTTGCACAAAACCAGTGTTTTCAAAGATCATATCTTAGAGTGATATATGGAAATATAAGACCTCTTGTATTCCCAGGAAGATTACACTAAACCAAGTCACATAATACATTTATGTCCAATAAGGCAGAAACACCTACTATGCCATGTAGAAACCTCAAGCATAAAGACCCAACATTTTTTTCAGCATCAAAGAAACTACAACACATCATTTAGCACTAAAGTCATCTGAGTGTAGGTTAGTCTTCAAGAAGAACGAAATGGACACACTTCACAGGAAACAGACATCTTCCAGATTTGGACAAGATTTCCCCATTTTTTATTTCATTACCCCACACAACCTGCAGGATTCAGTTAAAAAAAAAAAATCCAGCATGCTGAAGGCATCTGAAAGAGCAGTAAATTACTAGTAGATTGGAAAGATTGATTTGTGAAGAAGTCACAACGAAGTGGAGACATTGCAATCAGCATGTGGATGGTGTAACAACAGTCTTCCAGCAATCTCTGAATGCCCTCAATTCCCACTGGCAAACTGAAATCAGTGGGAGGTTCAGGACATCCAGCAATTCATAAAAATTAAAGCAGGGCAATGGCTGCGCTTATTGTTTGGTTTTGCCTGTACCCTCTAAGAGCTAGATGCTGAAGGAATGTACGGCCGATGTAACAACTTTGCAATTTAGGAAGATTCAGCAGAATGGATAGGGTAGTGAAAAGAGGTACAACAAGTCAATGAAGTTGACAGTGGCGGGTCTTCTCCATTGATACAGGAACCTCTGAGAATTTGCTCCATCAAATAGTGTTACTGTGCTCTTTGAATCTGTTGTGGTTTCCATGGAAATAAGCAGGAGGTACTACTTTCAGAGTGACCTACGTACATTCCTCTATATCTGGGAGTTTAATGGCTACACCCACAAGACTCTCCTTGCTCAACTTTTTCTTAAACAAAACAGAGTAAGAAAAGCAATGGTCAATAAATCACTGGATGATTCCTCTTCCAGTAAAACTGGAGCAAGGCAGCATTGTATTGACTGCACGTTTCTTCTTTCTCTCACCTTTTCTAACAAATTTTACTTTTTATTCAGGCCTACATCGTGCATTTCGTATATGCCCGGAATACGCCAAAGACAAGTCATCTTTTCTTTGAGGAAAAATAAATTGAAATAAAATAAGGACCTGCTGTAAATGCAGGGGGCTGTACTGCCTTGAACTTCCTTCCAACACTTAACACGAGGCTTAAAATTGTACTATATAAACACACAGAAGCTGAAACAGCACCAGCAGCTCTTCTGTCTACTTTGCTTTACACATTAAACCACGATTGAAACAGAGTCCATTAAGGCATCTAAATGTGACTTACCACATGCGTTAATTGGATGGGGGGAAAACAATGAAAAAAGAAAACGCAACCCTTGAATGTGGACATTTATGTATTCCCATTATTCAGACCCTCTTGATGCCACAATCTCCCACTTCTATAGTTTATAAATGTTTGATTTAAAATATAGCCATTTTATCATTTGTACCACATTTACCTCATCTTACCACCGTTCTGACTGGATGAGAAGCTAATGTAGCCTACACTGTCTGGTCAATTATTGCATGGACACCAGGGACCAATTAATGCCATCCATAAAAGCCTGAATCATTCTGTCAATTAACTAGAACTAACTATGTCATCAGATATATTACTGGTGAGCAAGTCTATTTGGTTGCAATATGTCTTGAAGGAGAGCAGTATCAAATGAATCACAATTGACTTGGACAACCGCTAGCATAATTTCAGAAGATGAAAAGACAAATGTGGTAGTTATTAGTGGTCCCCTGAGGAATTACGGCCAAGCAATTGTAATGTGCTAAGACTGTACTAGCAGGTGCCCACAGCACAAATCAGGCAGAGGGTTAAATCAATATTTTCAATTTCTTAGGATCAATCCAGTGTTTGAACAAGATGGAAACTTGTTAGCAATTGGCAGAATGTGTAAATGAAAAGTCAAACTTCTTATTATTTGTTAAAAAGGAATCAGTGCTCTGCATCATGCCCTTGGCACAAGGTAATGCTTTCATGATCCAGTTGCTTGGGCATTCACTAAAAATCTAGCAGTTCTTAAATTTTAATAGAGTGCAAAAGGTTACTTTAATACACGCCGAACATTCAAGATCTTTAAAAATGATTGAAGTGTCAATAGGAAAGTATTTGAGCTGTGACAACAGCATAGTTATTAATGATTAGTGCAAGAAGCAGAAAAACCTTGATCGCTTCAGGAAAGTATCTCACCAGGAATGCAGCTTGACATCTTTGGTACGACTTCACATTTATTTTGTTCCATACGGAAGAACATGAGGATCATTAAGTGATTCTTTACCAAGTGAATACAAAATTAAAAAGTGGCCTTAAAAGCTGATTGTATTTAGCACTGCTGGGTTTAAAGGTGCCTATATAGCAGGATCTACAGAGCTGGTGTTGAATTCCATAATTTTAACACAAAGGTATCAAACTCGCCTTTACACCTTATTATTGTGTTACGAAAAGAAGTCTCCAGCTACTCCAACAATCAGGTGAGGTCTGGATAATACATTTAAACGACTTAGGGAAACATGCCCTTTAAACTACATCTTAGACAAGGCACAGCCAAAACCTCTGGGATTGAGAAGAAAAGAACAGGTGAAGACATGGAAAGCTGTTCCCGGGGTCACACTCAACTCCTTACATCCATTATTTCCAACATGAAAAACAAGAATCTTAGTTTATCACTTTATAAAACTAAAACCATTGTTAGTAAGAAAATAAATAGAAAGCCCTAGTGGTTAATTTAAAGATAGGGATTGTAACAAAAGGCACATAAAACACATATGCCTAGAAAAGTATCTATGCTCCCAACACATGAATACACTTATCTATATATTTGGCTAATAGAGGAATTCTCAGTGTTATCTTCAGTATTCTGGACTTCCCTTATAGGCACAGACGGGAGGAGGCAGATGAAGCTCCTCTTTCACAGTTGTCAGAAACAGAAATACTGTTTGTGATGTTCTTTGTTGGCTGTTGTTTAATTGTGAAGATAAAATGGTTCATCTGCCTGGACTGTTTTCATCCAAAGGATCTCAAGCAATTCTCAGCACCAGAGCAGGGAAATGATCTCTCGCTCACAGCATATGGCCAACCTGTGAATTCACTGCTACAGAAAGTCACTAGCAACACCTCTGTGGCTGCTGCTTTTAAATCATAGTTGCAGCCTTCACTGACACAAGCCAAAATAATAGAGAGCACTTGAGCTTCGAGAAACTGCAAATCCTTGACAGCCTTACATGAGACGCTGCAGATGAAGTAGGAGATACTTATTTCTCGAGACTTTCCAGTGGAAAACAAGAATGCTGAATCAAATGAAATTTAAGAAAAAGAAATCAGGATAATGGATTTCCCTATTTCAGGGTTGACTTAGCTAATGTATTATCAATCTTTAACCCACTGTAACTTTGTCTGATTTGTGCAATCTCTCCTTCAAGAAGACTTTTTCCTGTATATGCATTTAGCACAACATGGGGGATGCTCCCCATCATACAGCATTGGGTCCAAAGTACACAGATAACACTATCAGTGCAAGACAAGTATGATAAAACTACAGGAATGCAAAACATGGCAGCGCTTCCTACTAAATTGCCCCCTGTTAATTACAAAAAACTAAGAGAAAGAACTCATTAAAGTAATGACAGAGTTATTCTGTGAAGAATAATGTGGGGAAGATAAGCCCTGTAATACAAGATGCACCACCAATAGATTTTTGCTTGCCTAAACCTTCTATCTATGCACTGTTCATCAGTAATGTGTTTTTGGCTCCTCATATGCACCCCTAGGTGAAAACTATTAGCGGGCTTTATGGAAGATGCAGCGTACCTGTCCTTCCTTGTGCTGGGCTGGGGTGACTCAAAGCACCTACACCTTTAAGAAGCACAGTGAATGAGCACAATCATTTGAAACTGAGGTTCAGCAAACAGGAGACGATATAATATGGAGTAACTTGAAACCAGCCCACGCACTGCTGAAGAGAAATCTCCAGCTTGTCTCGCTCTCAGACACACCCTTGCAGCTCTTCGGGAAAGCTGCGCCCTGCTCGCAAGACAAGGAACTAATTGATTCAATTGTCTTCTGTGTGTGCAACTATAAAATAAAGTGCCCAAAGAACAGTGCAGACATGCAGCTCAGCTGACTGCATTAAACGACTCTGCTGTCCGACAGTGTGCGGATAGCTGAACAAGTGCCCCAATTGTTCCAGCCAGACGCCACGGGACCAAGAATGCATAATATCACTACTTGCATGTCCAAGAGTAGGGTGCACTGGCAGGAGAGTGGCAGTCAGACTTCAAGCTCAGCCATCGCTGACACTTTCCTCCACTAGGCCAGGTGCTCCTAAGGCAGCACAGCCAGGGCAGGTCTTTCCCCCCACCCACCGACACCTCCCAGGTGCCTCAGCCCACTGCATCACACGGCTTTCTTTCTGCTAAGCAAAGACATTAGTCAATTCCACTAATTATGAAAGGAGAGAAATGTTACGTCAGAAACCACTCTGCAAACTCTGAACTCAAGTGCTGCTCTTGGATCTCAAACATAACAAAGCTAGCTACTAATTACGAATATAAAGCTGAGCACTGAAGCAGTCTAAAAACACAAGGCTGAAGGTACCTCTAAAATGCTTTCTCTAGAAATGCAAAAAATATATAGAATATATATAGAATATATAGTTCTATCTTTTTGAAGAAGCATACTGAAAATTTGCAAAAACTAGGGAAAACCACACAATGGGAAAATAATTCTGAACCAGCTTTTGCAGTCATCAAATTTCTGGTAACATTTCCTGTGGTTTAGGTATGGAGTAATTCCACCAAACAGGGCAACAAAGTCACACTGCTGTAAAACAGGGAAGTGCTTGAGGAGGATCAGATCTAACACATTGATCGGATTCCATGGATTTAGGCACATAACTGATAATCCCCGTGAACATAAGCTCTCTATCAGGTATGGAGGACTTACAATTATGGCCAAGCTAGAAATTAATTTGTAGGTCATCACTAGCTAAATTAAGCAGCAGGCTTCAGTCCTCAGAGCAGCTGAGAGCAGCCCCCTATCACAGGGACCAGCAAACAGCATCAACACCCAGAAGAACATCTGCAAAGAAAATAAAAGAAATCTGTAGCTACACAACCTGTTATTCCTCATCTACTATTATTATTGTTATTATTGTTGTGGTTCACATCATGCTTCCAGCATATTTAAGCCAAATAAAAAAATATACTAAAAAATAAAGACTTAAATCTTTCATTTCCAGGATTAATGAGCTTTGAAAAGCAGAAGCAAAACTCTGAACATCCTTTCTTCAACTAAAATTTCTCCTCAGGGGTGTTGCAAAGTAGATAAGTATGTGTTATCATGACCTGTTAATGTTTTGCTTAGATATCATTCTGCTATTAGCCAAAATGGAGGGCCACAATCATTCTGACTGCTCATCACTCCAGAAAGGACACCGCAACCAGGAAAATCAGTGCAGCTAAGTTGCAACATGAAACTAAAGGCAATTACTTTGTGATTAAATTTATGTCCTATGCTTAATTAGGATAGTCAAAAATATAGGTAATTATTTACAACTCAAATCTAGCACACAAGGTTAAAGTAGAATTGTAAGTACTGGAATGGACCCTTAAAAGCCATCTGGTCCAACTCCCCTGCAATCAACAGGGACACCCACAGCCAGATGCTTAGGTGCTTAGAGTCCCATCCAGCCTCACCTTGAGTATCTCCAAGGACAGGGCTTCCACCACAGCTCTGGGCACTTTTGGACTCAGGGAGACTTTATAGAGAAGAGGTGATTTTTTGTTTAAACTGAACTTTGGGTAATTTATATCCCTAGTTTTTCATCATTTCCCGAAAAACACAGCTTTTCAAATTTAACTGTAAACCCTAAACGTACTTAGCTAATCCGATCAATTGCAATTCACTAGCAAAACACATTCTAATTTTCAAGGCAGATGCCACCTCTCAGCTGCTGTGAGAGCTGATGTCAGGTGAAAAGTGAGATAAACCAGACAAGTATGTCTTCCAAGCACCACACTGCAGCAATTTTTGTGTTGTGTTTGCAGAGATGGTCCCTGCAGATCTTTGATTTGCTACAGTTTTATCTTACTGAGTCTCTGCTGAGCAGCAACCACTCTTTTGAAGAGGCAGCAACCCCTTCCCATGGGTCCCTTCGTTACCCAGGAATGAAACAGGCCAGTTCTCAAAAGCCCCCTTATGAATTTATGAACTTCTGCATATGCAAAGAGGTGAAATCTCAAAATAGCTCCTAATAGCTACTGTGCCAACCCATAATTTCTAACCTTATTCTAATGGGCCTGGAGCAGGGACTGAAGTCTCTCCTAGGGCACTTTCTCCAGCTATCATGACATTGCCACCATTTTTCTTCCATAGTTGAGCCTGGGAGGCTGCAGTGTCTCCAGTGAATAACCACAACTGAAGGTAGCCAGCCTCTTGTGACTCTGGATCAACAAACCCTTCGGGCTTCCTCTCTCTTTTCTGTAACATTTGCCCATTCTTTGTTCTGCTATGGTGAGGTCTTTCAGATGAAGAACACTTACTTTTGACTGTGAAGTGGTTACAGTAATGAAGCGGAAAGCATAGAGCACTGCATGATGATCAGATCTGCAGTGCTCTAGCTAGGTAAAGTCATCAGACCATGTGGTTATAAGGCATTTCTCTTCGCAGGCCTCTAATAATTCTGCCTTGGTTACATACGATGCCATTCCCACAAGGCATGACCTGGCTTGAATGGTACAAGGCTTGAAGGTACTCCGGGCCAAAAAGGCAAAACTGAGCCCCATACAAATGGCTTGCAAAAGCTAAGGATCAATACTTGCTGTCAATCTACTGCAAACAGAAAACAAAAATTAGCATATACAATAATTGCCAGTTTGTTTCACTGTTGTTTCCTCTTACTGTAAACATCATCCTGAAAGCTCCTGATGACACAGCAGTTGCAAAATGACTGTTCTCATACCACAATATTTATGCAATGTATAATCACAGCACACTCTAAGGTTGACACAAAGGCACTTTTAAAAAGAATTAGTATCACATTATAATTACATAGCTATATTATTTATGAGTTGCAATATTTGCAGTTACTTTGAGGTCTCAATTACATATTACAGGCTTTTGAAAACAGTTCCTCAAAGAGCTCTCTTAACATAGAAAATCAGAGACAACAGGTAGATGTAATGGGCAGGCGAAAGGCACAGCAGAGAGGTAAGAATAGCCTGACAGCTGTGCCAGATAAAGTAACCAGTATTTTCCTCTTTTAAAATAAATTTTGGCACACATAGAGCAGGCAAATCAAAGCAATTCAAACGCTGCCAGAGCCCTATTGACATCTATACAGTGTGCTGCTTCTCTATGGAAAAACGAATTTCCTCTAAAACGCTCCACAAGCTCCAGGGACAGGGAACGTGCCCCAGCATCACCCTCTCTAATCTCTAACATGCAGAGGATGCCTGGGCTTGGAGGAAAGCAATGAGAGGCACAAGGATCCTGAGGAAAGACATACGGCTGGAAGATCAGGAGTGAAACAGCAAGGAGAACACATGTTGTGCAAGAGCGGTATGGTCCTAGATGAGTGAGATGGCGTGCCAGGCCAGGCCAAAGTCAGCCCAGAGCTGCAGAGTACACAG
This sequence comes from Pavo muticus, assembly GCA_016647715.1. Lineage (NCBI taxonomy): Eukaryota > Metazoa > Chordata > Aves > Galliformes > Phasianidae > Pavo > Pavo muticus. The sequence continues at coordinate 844,551 of JACDJE010000170.1, read as the reverse complement.
ATGCGGGGACAGCTCAAGAGAGTTTTCCCAAATTCACATAATTGGCAGCTCAGCAGTGTCCTGAGCCAGAAGTGGTCCCTCTGGATACTACATGGGATTTGTCTCCTGTCTGTGTGCTTTTTGACCTTACGTAAGCATTTACCTTTTACTGTATTTCACAAGAAATTTCCTAGCTAAACTACATCCTGTATGGAATGTTATCTCCCTTTTTCCATTTTGACCCTCTGACATAAAGTTCAAGATTACTACAGAAGAAATGGTAAACAGCTGCTCCTCACTCACTTTTGTGCAACTTGATTTTTCAGACTTTAACCCTACCCACCTTGAGTCACCTCTTCTGGACTGAAGAGGTGATCGAGTCGTTGCTTGTGCTAGAGTTGATCACAGGAAAGTTCTTTGATCCTCCTTGTTTCCCTCTTTGAACCCCTTCAAGGTCTGCTGTTCCCTTTGAGATGGACAACAGGAGCGTATGGGTATGCAGCAAGGCTACCCTGTTTTACAGACAGAGCCACCTCCCTCAATCTGGCAGCACCAAAGAAAAGCCAGGTTTCTCAAAAAAAAATCCAGGAGCTGCTTTAGCAGTGCTGCCACAAAGACTCATTTCTAATACAATCACCTAATACAATTTATGCTAAAAATCAAATAATCACTTGCCGCTTCTATTTCCTCACTTTTTTTTCCCTTCCTTGTGAGTGTGGGAACATCAGCATGGACTGGATTGCTTCAGTTTCAGAAATGTGTAATCCTCTCACAATATCTTTTGATATTTTATGGATCTCCAGACATCCGCAGACCACATGCAGAGAACACTGCTGTTCGGTGCTTAACAGACAGCCAAACAGGAGTTATGGGGACAAAACAAGTTTGACTCAAACTGCCCTCTATGGTACGACTAAGTGCTCAGGAATTCTCTGTATATATTCAAAACCACTTAGACATAATCTGATGTTCATTTCCCATGCAATAAATTCACACGTGTACACTCAAGTGTGGTTCTCTGTTTTGGACCTGAGGCACAACAGAAATTAATGCTTGCTTCTGAGGATGCATCTTAATACGGAGGTAAGCCCAAGAACCATGGGGAGCAGAACCCCCGGGCACAGCAGAAAAAAATATGGCCAAAACCCTATTAAAGACATTGTGCCTGTATTTCTAGGGTAAACACTAATAAACACCAACTGTTTTCTCATAGTAGCTGACCTATGTGCAATTTTTAATGACTCACTGAAAACTTGGAACAGCTGTAAGAAATGGTCAGTAAAGTCAATTTAAGCAAGACCAGAGCAATCAGATCGTGGGATCAGCAATTGTACTGAAACAAAACAGTACAAATCTGAGTGATAAAATGTGTGAGATGTCCATTATGGGAGGCTTGAGGCTGCTCTTGCAATGGACCGCCTACAAAGATGGAATGGCCAGATGACAAAGCCAATATTCCTATAGCTTTACCCACTTCATTGCTTCCAATCAGCCCTGCCTAACTTTGTCAAACACAGGCTGGATAAATTCTGATTGAAGGAATATGCTATACCAGCTAAAAATTTTACATTTCCTTGAATTTATTACTAACTGACATCACAATTCCAGCAATTCATAAATTTCCACACTGGTCAGCAAGCTATGACCTACATGGAAAATGTTATGCTGACCTCACTGCAACAGCAGCGCTAAAAACTAGAAGACAGAATTATCAGTACTTCAGTGATGGCATTTAGATGGATTCAACAAAAAAGATAAAGAACTCATTAGGCTCCACCAAAGGTTGTAAAATTACTATGACACTCAAAGGTGAACGCTGTGGAAAAGAAAAAATTGAGTCTGTGTGTTATGGAAAAATAAATAGGATAACAACTCCTTGGAAGAAAGACTTTAGAGACTAAATGTGATACTTAAAACCTTCATATCTAAAGATTATAAATATTTATTTTATAATTTTAGACTTATTGGTAGATCTAACAAAGCCACAAGGAGAAGTTTATACTAAGAGAAAACAATTCAAGCAACATTCTCCCAACACCAACATGAAGGAAAATGGTAACATTTCAGTATTTGGTATCATGCAGTCCCAAAGAACTCCTATTTTGCCTCAGTAAGTTCACCTAGTTTAATACCATTTCTGTTAGGTGTGTTTTAGATGTTCCAGGTAAGGTTCAAAAAACATGACAGAATAACTTGCCCCGGTTTATTGCAAGTTTGTAACATGAAGAAAGAAAGTTTATACTCCCTATAAAATGTTCATTTCTTCCAATATAGTTACAAGTTCTTGCTTTCCACTTAAGTATTTTCCCTTGCATCTCACACACTACAGTGCCACAATCCTGAGGAAGGACCCACATTTCCAACCATTACTCAAAATACATCAGTTTACCTGTGACTTGGTTTCATTAACAACCTAGATGTTTCATTTTGCAGTTCCATTTTGCAAGCATGGATCCAGTTTTACTGACTTAGTGGTAATTAAAACTAATTCCTACACCTAGCCAACTTCACACTACAAATGCTGCTGAGGAGCTATTCTGTTTCAACTGTCTCAGAGGCACAAGACAAGAAAATGGGTCAAGGTGCTCAGCCATGCCTGAACAGCCTTTAGTCTAATTCCAGATGAGAAGGACACTACCAAGCCTTTCCTAAGGAGCCATGTAGCATCACCACTGCAGGTGCTGTATCCTTGAGTTTCTGAGTGTGTGATGAAATCCATCAAGCCACAAACAGGGTTGGTATTCCAGATTAATGGCAAGACAGACACATGCAGTAATGAAGTAGTCATCCCAAATGACAATTAACTAAATGCCACTATCAGAATTGTCTTTGGGGACTGGCGAACAGAACCATCCTTGCAAACTCCTAGACATACACTGAGGAGTAAAACACAACCTGGCTACTCACAGGGAGCAAGCCCTAAAGGTGGAGCACCCAGCCCACACCTGGTCCAGCCCTTGTGGTTCTAATACAAGGTCTAATGAGTGTTTAATTATATGGATATGCTTTGAGAGTGCTCAGCATCAAGGTTCCTCTTTTCTTGCTGTGTTGTATTTGCTGTATTTTGTATGGAACTTAATGTTCCATAATTGATTATATGCAGTCTGTACCAGCTATGGCTACAATGTGCTGCAAATACAGTTTGGATGGAGAGGCAGTAAAACTAGAAATGCTCAGGCCACGAGCGCAATCCAGAGAATAGGTTTGGCAAGACAGAAACCAAGAAAAAGCACACCAAAGACTAACCTTTCAGGAAAAAGACACGTTTACTATGAGCCTTAGCTCTGAAAGGAATGAGGTTGTGGTTTCAGTTCAGTCTTTAATAGTCTTAATAATAAAAGCATACAGATAATATCCCATAATCAGTGATTTCTGATTAGAAGAGTCCTATAAGCAATTTTCCAGAGCGTGCTGGTACTAATCTACTGCTGTAATCTGAAAAAAACCAAACAAAACAGTGCTCTACAATATATGTATCAACAGAAAATCCAGGCAAAACAATCTATCTTGGCTGCATTGTTATTTTAGGGTCTAGCCACATCTTCCGTTAAAACTAGCAGCCAAAAACCCCAGTTCCACACTCACAGTATGTTCTTAGTGTGTACAAAACACAATCTTTTATTGTTGCTTAGCAGGGTGACTCCCTTACTACCTGTACTGCAATACTTCTACTTTTCTGGATGAATTTAATGCAGATTATCTTATTTCAATCTGTTTTGTTGGAAAAAAAAACTGTTGGGAAAAACAATCTGAATTATAATCAGTTCAGCAGGAAAGTTTGCTTTTATCCCCCTCTCTTTAAAATTAGTGTATATGGTTATGATTAATTGCTGAATCACACCATGTGCTCTTTTCTACAGTAATTGCTAACTGAAGTCAACAGCAGTACTGTCATCCATTTTAATGGGGGTTGGGATAACGCCACAAGACACAAAATAAAGACATTTCTTGCTTCAAAATGCTTAGGATCAAAACAAGAAAAACACAAGAGACACACTGGGAAACCCAGAGGGATGAATGACTAGGAATTTAATTTCTCATTTATTGCTAATATTATTGTTGACTTGCTTGTTAATGTAATGTAACACTTACATTAAGGGATCTATGTCGGTGACCCACTAATGATGATTTCTGGCTGCTGCCAGGATAGGCAGACATAGAAGAGACTATTCTGGTGGTGTTCAGGGGCTATTTCCTTGTCATTTATGGGATTCAAAGCCCTTAAACAATTTCAGGTTGTTTATTTTTTAATAATTAGAGCCAGCTGAATTGGAGCTCAAAGAAGACAGAACAGGTAAGGGGCCTCTGCTTTCTACAGTGCAATCACAGCACTTGTGAAAAGGCAGAAACTACAGAGCTGGTTTTATTCCCCTTTTCATCAGGCAGTGAGGGTGGAAGAACCCCCTAACTTCTCTTGTGCAATGTTGCAGCCAGCACAGCTATGTCCCTCTGCAGGTGAAGACAAAGGACAGGATTTCCTGAGCCTCCACAGCTCCCTGCTTGTAGAAACAACCTTTTTTGTGCCACCCTAAGACAGTCTTGGTTTTCAGGTTAGCACAGACAGCTCCTCACAGTCCAGGGGTTGGGGAAGGGGCTGTGGGGAAAGAAGAGGGATAAACCTCATCCCTGTCCAACTAAACCAGACCCCATTGGATTGGGCCTAGGTAAGCCGTAACTATGCAGCCAAAAAAAAGCCCTACAGCTGATAAATATGGTCTGAAGAAGGAGTATAAGGCAGTGGCAAATGCACACTTAGAAACTTCAGTTTCTAAGACAAGATGAAAACCAGCTCCTTGTAATGGCAGGCAGGATGTGGGCACAGGTGAGATTGCTCTAATACCAGGTTGGTTTGGTTTTGCCTGTTTTTCAAAATAGTACACTTCCTAGGAAATTGGTATCACTTACCAATGAAATCTGTAACCCCTTACTACAGTGAGCAGTCATGGACACAATTGTCCAAGCAGAACAGGCCAATTAAAATAGGCAGAACACAACTAAAAATATTTGAGTGGCAAGTAAACAACTGCTGCTTTGAATCATGGGTAATGTTTAGATCTATGTAAGTGGGAGTAAAATCCTTCTGTTCTTAAGACAAAATGGGGAACTAAACCTGTGGCAACTGCAATGGCAGTCACAACAGCCCTCCACCATGACTATAAGAACCTACACCTGCAGAAAAAAAGATCTCTTAATTCTTCACATGTGTATGTTTGCTTGTTTTTAAATCAGGATCAAACAGAAGCCATCACATAACTATGGCTGATGCTGGAAGGTGAACAGGGCAACAGGTATTACCCAGGGCCTTGAAAACCTGAGCCAAACCAGCCCGTGTTTCTTGCTGCCCCCTCTTTAGCTGGGCTGGTGTTTCACCCAGTCCAGCTACGGCTATTCAGTCTGCAGGCTCCTTGGGCCACAGACCACCTACTGTGCACGTGCTTCTACAGCCTCTAGAACAGGGCTCCCGTTTTTGCTGGTTCACCCTGGGCTAGACCATAATAAATATGATTATTTTAACAATAACACACACATTAATAGTTGCTAATGCATTGCTTGAATTTTCCTTTGAAATGCAATCTGTGCTCTCCTCCCTCTCAGCAGCTTAATCGCTGGCTGAACTTTTCTCAGCTAACCGAAAGTGCCACAGGTAAGATTTCTTCCATTATCAGCGCTTTTAATCTTTCAGTAATTTAAAGAAAATACATCTTTCACTGTGATTGCAAATTAGCCCAACTGCTGTTTGGTTGGTTTGGTTTTGCTTTTGGTTTTTTGCCTCTACTGAGCTGTTAAGTTCTTCTCAAACAGCAACCCATCCTGGTGGCAGCAGCACAGCCTTGACAGCTCCACATGGCACAGAGCGATCCCCTTCCCTGCCCGCTGGCCAGAGACCTGCCTAAACACTATGAACCTGGCTGGCAGGTGGGAGCAAGTAGTCACCCACTGCTGCCCTGGCAATTGTCAGGGCTGGCTCAGCAGCATCCATGCTTCCCACAGTGGCCACACGTACATTGCACAAGGCCCTGCCGTGCCCTCTGCACCAGCTCACCAGCATAAAGAGAAAAGCCCAGTCTGATCAAAGAGAAGAAATGACAACATTTCAGCTTGTTTGCCTGGATTTTAAGGAACTTTTCTCCTCACATGATCAATTCCTCTTATCTCACTCTTAACCCAATACCCAATTTATGAGCAGTACATATGACAGGGGGACTGGGGCCCCATCATGGACCTAAACCCCACTGTGTTAAGCACCGTATAAAGACAGCAAAGAGATGATCCTTTGCCCAAAGAGCTTACATCTAAGCATAAAATGGAAAAATCTCATTATTGGCAGATTAATGACAATCTGTCAGAGTTACCATTCCTATTAGGAGTGTCTTGTGCAGTAAAGTAGTGCAGAGGCCCTTATAATTAGATACCAATAGCTAATCTGATGCAAAAATCATAGAGTTAAAATTAAGGACTCACCTCCATGGCAACACTATATTGAAAATGGTGAGATGAGTACACAGAAACATTTCAAACAGAACGTGCAGGCAGGCAACTACAAGGAGCAGTTCCAGTGCATGGGCTTCTTTCATCAACTTCATAAGAAAGCACAACATTGGCATCCTGAGAGCTGGCATTTTTAAGTAATGTATGTGAATTTTCTTCTTTCAGCCCAGTTTACTGAGCTGGTTTTAATACCACTGCTACAAAATTAAATAATCATGGACAGGCTACAGTTAGGATTTTTTACATATTGTTGCTACCTTACATATATTTGTGGAAATAAGATTTTCCTCAGATTAGTTCTTTTGCTTGGTGATCTGTAATTCAGTTATCAAATGTTGGCTAAACACAGTGCTAAACTTCATGAGGCACTGAGCTTTCATACTTACAAGAAGTTAGTACAAAAAAAAGGTCATAAGTATTTGTTCTGCATGTATGGATTGCTAACACACACAGAGCTTGCAACAGCCTAAGGACACTTTCACACTACTCTCCCCCAGTCTCCCAGCTGCCATCTGAGATGGAGAAGCCTTTTGATATTCAATACAGCCTTAGACAGTGTCGGCACTTAGATGATACCTAAGTATATGTCAAGAAATACAGCTAGAAGGAGCTTGAGGAAAAAGGATCTTACATCCTCGTGTGGTATAAATGGGTATGCACTCATGCCTGCCAGTGAAAATCACACCGATTTACACAGCGCGAGCATCTGTCTCTTTTCCCCGGGTAAGGACTTGCTGCCCAAGGGAAAGAAGCAGCCCTGACATTATTTCACATGGGCATATGGTTTTCCTTGCATTATTACTGGGTAGATCCCACATGGTTTCTTGCATCCTCAGGAGAGAAAGACGCTGATTTTGCCTTCAGATTAAGTTATTCAGACCAAAATTTCATGGCCATAAACTGCTTGGGCCCACAGCTCAGGCTCAAAGACCTATTGTACCATCCATTTCTAATCTGAGTACTAGGACCTCTGAATTTCCATACATTTATTTTGACTAGTCTTGATGTTTGCCAGTCATGCCACCAGCAGGATATACACCTAAGTGCTTAGAGCTAATCCTTCAGCCCTTACATTTGAAAAAACACCTAACTACCCCAAATTAAGTTCCAATACTGCATTAATCCTCTCATTACAGACTGGTAAAAAGTGTCTGAAACCAAACACCATACAGCAAGCAAAATTGTTTGATAGTGAAATGCAAAATATGTGCATTTTTAGTTTAATAAAAACAAGGTGGTCATTCCAAATTGTATTGTTGATCAATAGGATGAAATGAGTGTGCTAAATACGAAAAAAAGAGCTTAGAATAAGTGAAAACATATGGCAGAACACAAACGGCAGAACACTTCTCTAAAAATTAAGATCTGTTAGAAGCTAGAAATGACAGCCCTCGGGTACCTAAAGAAATCTGTTTATGGCATATGCACTGCTCAAGAAATATCCAAAGATGACGGAGAAACTGTTCCAGATTTCACACAGTTAATGTATTATACAGAAGAAATGCCTATTTTTGATGTTTTTCATTGACACGCACTGATATACATTATGTCATTTCAACAAACGGCAGCTTGTCTGTACTTAATAACGACAAGGCGTGGGTAAGAAACAGCTAAAGCATAAAACCCTAAGGACAAGGCTTCATTGTGAGCATTAAATAATCGTTACAATGCAAAATTACTCAGAGTTATATCTCTGTTTTACTTCAAGTGATGCAAAGTCTGATCCAGAGCTGAATTTACTGTCAATTCCAGTTACAATGGCATTTCACATGGTATTTTTTATTTATAATTCAAGGGACAAAATCAATTTTATTTTTTAACCAGCCAATTTCATTCATTAAATCCAGTTTGTTTGGTTTTTATAATAAGGAGAATTGTGCTCCAAATTTGCTCTGGTTTTATACGCAAGTCCTTCTGAAGTGTATCTGATCTAGTTTCTTGTCATGCCAAAAGCTCTCTACCTCAAGAAATGACCGTGCAGGGGGAAGAACACCAGGGCTTTTCTCTGTGTTCCACCAAAACTAACAAACAAATATTATTAAGAAATTTGAAATTAATGAAAATAATGTTCTTCTAGCCATCGCTACTTTTACACGAAAGTAGACACGACAAAGGGTCTTACAGCTGGCAGTATACTTTCAAATAATGTCAGTATTTAAATTCAGACAGATTCTACAGCTGTCCATGACCTGGTACATGAATTCTCCCTTGATAGAGGAGCTGTGGAAATGGCTCATAAAAAACGCTGCTTTAAACTGAGCAGCAAGAAACCTATAGCACCCTCTCTTTCAAATCCAAGAGCAGGACCTTGCTGTGCTATTTAAAAAATGAATAAATTAATGAATAAATACACTGCAGCAGGTCCAATTGGTAGGGCCAGCAGGCCTAATTTCCTCCTACAGCTGTATAACAAAAAAACCTGACAACAACAGCCAAATCAAAACTAGACCTGCAAACACACCAAAGAAATCCTGTTGGGGTATGTTGTGTGGGGCCCACCCAAGCCTACACTGATGGGGCTTTCCCTCCTGCAGAGCAGGTCTTTCCTTGAGCAAAGGAAACACTTTTTCTCCTGGAGTGTATGCAGATCTAAAGCAACGACAGCTGAAATATATGTCATTGTAATGGGTTCTGTCATAACTGGGCAAAACACGGCAATGTTAGAAAGCATTTATCAAAGATATGACAGGGCTTTCAAATTATGCTGCCTTTCATCCACTGCTTAATAAAAATGTGCGAAGTGATAGAACACTACCTCGCCAACATCACTAGCAGCAAAAGACTTATTTTCTTTGGGAGCAGCTATTCAAAAATAACTTCATTGAACTTCAGAGTCATAATTATAGGAACTACCATGGAGGGATGTAAAAAAACAATCTGTGTGACAAAGCAATTATATAAACCTATTATCTTTAAACAAACATTTCAGCTCTAATAAAGTCACTTGCTTTCCTTTATCGAGATAAGAAAAAATCCTCTTGTTCCTGTCAGCCCTCCTGAGCAGGACATCTTGCCTGAGCATGGACTGCAGCACTGTGTCCTTATGCCTCCACCATTCCTGGCATTTGGAGGATGATTCAGTTGAACAGGTTTCAATGGTACACTCCTGAGCTTTCTACTCTACTCAGCAAAGGATATATTACCACGAGCTTTAAAAAGCTTGAATTGGGGACTACCTCTTAAGCCCTCAGAGGACAAGAAGAGTGTGCACTGATTCAGTTTGGGTCAGGAGCATCTGGAGAAGCTGACATCCCACTGAAGATACTAATGAGTTTTCATGAACCTCAGCTACAAAAACAAGGCCCCATCTCCTGTCACCCTTCAAGCATACACCGAAGCATCGCTCAGTTATTACACACAGTGAAGAAACCCCCTTCAAAGTCTGCAGACTTCTACAAAACTAGGATCTCACCAAGCAAAATTTTGACAGACTGCAGGTTCAGCAGAGCATGCAAGAATATGCAAGTTACTGAGAAGTTTTTTGGCTGGCTTTTGGGATGTGAAGTGTCCCCAGCTACAACCCCATAAGTTATTTCTAAAGCTTCTGTTGCTGGAGTAGCACAGCACCTTGCTGTGAGCATCTCTTAGAGGCAAATCCCTGTTCCTGCTTGTTTATGGATTTAGAGTTCTAGACTTCAGCAACTGGTTTTGAAGATTTTGCCTTTTGGATCTGAACCCCGCTAACGCTCACCATGACAGCGTTGAGAAAGGCAGGACGTATTTTCATAGGTTAGCTTTTATATGTGAAAGACTCTGATGTTACAAACATCCTTACATTTCATTACACACTACAGTCCATGTGTAATGGGCATCCTCCCCTCTGTCTGCTTTTTTCTTACTTACGAGTCAAGAACCTGCAATGCCAAATTTCCATCACTTAAGCTCCAAATACTTAACATTTCTCTCACAACCATTTCACTCTCTTTTCTATTTACAGCACAGAAACATCAGCCAAATTCACCCCAATTTCTGAGATCTCCTCCTCCGTCTCCCCAGGCATTTACTCCTTATAGGAGCCCTCCCTGCTTCCATGGGTGCCCCATGACCTGAGTAGGATTAGTGTCACTCTGAAAGGGAGAAAGTCTTCTGTGTGAACACCCTTATACAAAATCCTCGTAACACCTAAAATCCCACTGACAGCCCAGAAAACCGGGATGCTGCCCCACCACTGAGAACTGAACTCAGGAATGTGAACAGACACTAGTTATGTCAGTCTTAACTGGATTGGTCCTAAGTGACATATGTTCTTGCTCTGTTTCTGCACAAAGACTTGGATTTCACCACTGCAGGAAACCCAGACACAAGAAGTCTGTCTCTCTTGGTATTACATTTCTCCCCACGGACACAAGCACCTCCCAGCCCACCACACTCATGGAGCTGGGGAGTTGCATTTCGCCTCAGTGCACCACCGCATTTCAGCCTCCACCACAGCCCTTGGTGTCTTAGATTATCAATGAAGAGGGCAGTGCTGTAAAATAAACTCAGCGGTCACATGCCTCTTCCTTGACAATTTCTCCCAGAGTTCCTAATAAAACCCATTATGTTAAAACACACACAAAGTAGTCATACTCATACACGCACACACTCCCATTTATCAGACACAGCAGCTTAACATTTAAAGCATATCAGAGCCCTGAACAGAATTTTTAACTTGCATATTAAGCAGTTACTCTTTTGTCAAGAAATGCATTTGAGTCTACGTTTACAAGAAGTTACTGATTTTGTATGGATTCTCCAGGGGCATTCACACTAATCCACATATGTGCCCAGCTGCCCGCAGGGACCTCCGTGAGAGCAGCAGCCACAGGTAGAGTTTCTCATGTGTGCAGGACCCTCATACACATAATCCTTATTTGGATAGAATGCCAGGAAAAATAAACTGTGGCCTCAGTTCAACCTGACATGGCCACATAGTTCTGCCCGAGAGCGGTCTTCTACTTACATTCAAGAAGTAAAATAGAAGACCCATCCTGCCAAGTTTTGTCCAATGTGAAATCCTGCCTTGTGATGTCCCAGAACAGAACAGTAAGAATGTATGCAAAATATCTTTTGTCAGCACTCTCCCAACTGCAGAGAATGTGGTCCAAAATCCTCATGATGCAATTTCCAAGAGGAGTTGGTTTTCAGGCCAGAATCTCACCTCATCTGTGCCGAAGAAACTCCAGTCAAGATGCATTGGTGATCCCGGCATTTAACGTGTAACCTGCTATAACATTTTTGTCTAGAGAATTTTGTTCTGTATTTCAGCATCATTCTTCTTATGAACCTGCAAGACAATTTTCTTCCAAGAAAGCTCTTGTTTGGCTTTATATCTCTGACCTGATAGGTTATCTTTCACAGTTTAATCTACACGAGCTTAGAAATCAACTTTTGCCTGTGATAGCCAGTTCATCAATTCATTTGATTGTCCAGTACAACTTACAATTCTCACAAGCAATTTGACAATTGCAGAGTATTTCACACTGTGTGTTATAAAGTCCGGTGCTGTAAAAATAATGAGACCTGGAATTACATACTGTATTGCAAATCTACTCATTCAGCAGTGAATTTTCAGGTAATTTAGGTGTTTTGATAACAGACATACCATAGGCCAACCTGTCATATTACTCTTTTCACAAAAATGTCACGTGCCTCTCTCCAGGCTTACACACGAGCCAACTCCCATTGGTCCTCTCCATACCTTCCTTGATTTACAGGATACATAAGAAGAATAGGCTATTTTTAATGGATGATTTCCAAACAAGCAAAGTCCTCCAGCCACTGGAGAGCACTCTGGAAGCGTTTACTAAGGCTTGTAAGTTCGTTATTAAGGAACATATGAATCTTCCTTGATGGGAAAGAAATCTGGGTTATCTTTGCCTGCTGGAAGCACAGAACTGGACTCTGCACCCAGAGATTTCTGATGCAAGCGGGTAAAGAAAGGAGTATCCTGTACTGCCTTTCAGTCCCACACAATGACAGGGTCAGGAGCTGGGGAGGGGCATTGCCCCAGCTGCTGGGACAGGGGTGTCTGGTGAGACTGTGGTGGGCTCCTGGCAGCAATGGTACTACAGGCAGCAGCATCATGGTGGTCATAGATTACATGATTTACAGAACTGGAAGGATTTAGGAAATATCATGAGATTGTACAAAATCATAAAACAAATGACAAATCAAAACTAACAAGGCAATCAAGTGCCCAGTGTCAGCAGACCGGAGTATGTTCTGGCCTCAGGCAGCAACTGCTGGCCACTCCACATCACCAGATACCGTTTGCCTCCCACTCTCTTCCTTTACCTACTCACTGCTCACTTTATCTGGGCTCACTGTGTGCCCCCAGCAGGTGGGAGCAGACATGCTGTCTCCCATAGCTCAGCGCCTGCCCTACAAACCTGTCTTCACAACAGCTTGCATAGCCCAAGTTCAGCAACCTGTAGCAACAACTGAAATCCTTCTTATTGCTGTATTTAATGTTAGCTTTCCTGCTTACTGCTTTGTTTCTGCAGTTAATACACAGCCTGTAGTAACTGAGCTTCGAAGCCTTGCAATGTGCTATAGCATGGGGTTAACATGCAGTATCTTCCTAAATTACAAGGATGGCTTAATTCAAAGAAAAAATAGCAGGTATAGAAAAGCTCACCTGAAAGCAGATTGTAAATACCGCTTTGCTTCTAGCAAGTTCAATTCACTGCCAATTCTCATCTGATATTCTTATAAGTTTAATGAATCTGTCAGTTTGATACCATGCAGTGGGATAAGTGAGCAGTCAGTTTTGTTTTTCAGGTTTTGTTTTCATGTTTCCAATTAAAAACAAGCAACTAATGGGAAACGTTAAAATGTAAGAATGTGGCAGCTTTTAAGCATATGGGAGCTTTCATCTGAACAAGAAATTTGCCTGGAAAAGATTTAGGTGAGCTCACAACTTTCAATCAAAGATCTCTTTATTTTTAAAAGAAATATTTAAGGTTACCATGTAATAGATGATTTTACACAACCTTATAGTTTTGGCTTTTACTAGAATGAATTATTGATGCCTTACTTTCATAACTGAGTGACTTGAAACAAACAATTTACAGTATGTTTCACTGCTGTAAGCTCTTCAGACTTAATGCAGCTCTGGGAAAGCAAGCCAAACTTTCATCTGGATTGCACATCAACAAAAACAAGATTGTAAAGGATATAGTCACTTTGGAAACAAATCAGTCTCAAAATGTTAATTTCTGTACCTGAACCCAATTGATAACTTATGGGGACTGATAGCTTTTCTTGTTTTCAAAAAGGTTTTCTCTTCTCAGTATCTGACAGAAGCTGAACAACAATTTCAGTAGAACAATTCCAGTTTACACAAGCTGAGGTTGCGGTCCATATTTTCAAAAAGGGAGGTCCTTCCCACTGGTTTTCCATCTGCCAAGCTCTACTTCAAGCTTAGCATTAAACAATGTCAAGTTCTAGTAGGCGCTCTGAGTTTTCCATTTCTGGACAGATACCCAGCTGGACTGGCTTCAGGAGAGCCGAGCTGTAGATTTAAAGGTGCTGAGAACACTGAACACCTTTTTAAAAGTTGGAAAACACCCTGGCAATTTGGACATTCTGCAGTTTTCATCCGAGATGAGTTTGCGTAAGACCCATGAACATGACCAATCAACCTGCTGGGGAATAGAAGGGCATTTTATTTACTTTCTACTATGGGCAGAAAAGTAACAAATGTTGGGACTCTGAAAGATTCCGAAATGAACAGTTATTCCACATAACCATGGATTTCCTATCATCTTGAGCATTTTCTTTCCCTTTCTGCTATTCATATGATAAGCCTACTTATGCTACTGGTCTTAAAACAGACTGTAAACAGCTGGAACAGAGATCGTCTCGTCTTGTGCACACAAGACCTACAACAATGCAGCCTTTATCCTGCTGCAGACTTGAAGTGCTGCTATAATTCAAATACTGCTAATAATGATAGTGCCTGTGGAATAGTATGAGTGAGACATTAACACGAACAGAGAATAACCCTCTATCAACCAGACACCCTATAGGAATAATAGAGTACACCAGCCACACCATCAGCCTTTGCACCCAGCCTACTTTTGTCCTCAAAGAGCCCCAGACACCTCAAATCTCTGGAAAGACTGCTTCCAACACATTGTATCAAATGAAGCCTCTTCTTGAAGATGCAGCAGCCCTGTATGCCATTTGGGGTTATGGGGGAGAACAGGCTTGTCAGCTGAAACTGTCTCTGGTGAAGGGAAGACGCTTCTGGCCAACAAGCTTGCTCCTGCCTAAGATGAAACAAAATCTACCACAGTCTAAATCAGCTTCTTCTCCATCATGCTGTCTGCTGAGAAATCAAGTAAACAATGCTGGATGGGGCTCCAGGCTGGATGGGGCTGTGAGCAACCTGGTCTAGTGGGAGGTGTCCCTGCCTATAGCTGGGGGGTTGGAACTAGGTGATCTTAAAGGTCCCTTCCAACTCAAACCACTCTGTGAAATAAAAACAAACAAACAAAAAACAAGTATGAATGAGCCAAATGTCCATCAGACGAGAAAATGCTGGTACTCCTCACGTAGCCTCCCACACCATGAACATACTGCCTTTAGGCCAGACACCATTGTCAGATCAGAGTATTTAGTTTCGTATGACCATGATAGGTCTTCCACTTCCTTCCTTAATTAATTTATTCCGTGGAATCAGCACTGGTGGGTTTCCCTTGAAATTGTCACTGCAAAGGAAGACAAATGGGCCCGCAGCACCCAGCGCAGTTGAGCAGCTGCAGCCGCATCCCCTCAGCGTGAGCTGGAGTGCTCTGAGATGGCGCAGGGAGGGGCTAGGGCTGCAGGAAGGGCTGTGCCTCCATGGCCGGAGTGGGAACAGGCAGGGAGCAGCAATTTGCTGGAAAGGAGACTCAGAAGCACAGCTCTGTTTTAAAAGGCACGGTATTGCTGAGAAGTCACATGCTTTAAAACTGGACGTAAATCATTGCAAACTTCAACTTTTGTTTCCACAGAACTTTTTAAATGCTTTTGCCTTCACACACAGGGCCCTGTTCAGCATCTTACTGCCATGGTGTTTTTCTGTCTTGACAATTCACTTCCATGAGCAGGCATGCAGCCAACTCAAATGAGACTCAACGCACTGAAAAGCCCTTCAGGTAAACAGTGTGATAAGCTAAACTGCAAAAACGAGACAATGTTTTTGGACTATGAAGCAGTTGCTATGGAGACGGTTGCTAATTAACTGCATTCAGCCAAGAGAACAAAGGGTTTAAGGGCAGACAGGACTCTGTATCTTAGAGTGAGCAATGCATAATGTCTTACGCAATCTGCACATCTATCATATCTGGAATACCTGAGCCTTTGCTTAGGTTGCAAAATACCTCCAGAACTGACAACAGGGTGGTTTATTCGGTTAAATTTGAACTAATTTTTAGGTAATTAATGACCAATCAGTGTTTTAAAAACAAACAAGATGCATATTTAGGAGCCACAGGTATCATTAATCAGTGCATAGGGCCAGGACTGCACTAAACACTGAAATGATTTATGTTCATCCAGAGTTACTGCTTTCACAGCCAATAAAAATGCCACTGAAAAATCACTTTTAAGACAATATAATGTACCTAACCTATTATTCTCTCTTACATCTTAAAAATGGTTAGCTTACTACACTCAGAAAAATTAATTCTTCAATTCCTTTCAAAGTTCTCCGACAGAGGCCTTGGACCTTAATACCGTGTTTCCGTTAGAATGAGCTACCCTGAGGAGATGTCGGTCTACATTATTTTATAGGGCTTACATTTTGGGATAGTGTGTATTCTGACTCAATACAATTTCTATAATGCACTGAAAAAACCGTCACGTTATCAGAAGTGACAGAAATCCTTGTCCAGCATAGTTCCAGCTTGCAGAGCTGCTGTGTGAGGCTCCAGAAGCCCATGTGAGCCCAGGCTCAGGTGAAACCACCAAGCCCTGCCAGCAGGCCACGGGGAGTCCCCCAGCCTGCCCCCCAGCCCCACGCACCCATTACCTTGGCTGCTCCCACCAGGAGTCCCCAGGAGTGGAGCTCAACACAGTTCTGACCTGAGTCATTACTTTGTGGCATCCACAGCATCTAAGTATGGGCTTTGTTTTCTCAGTGCCCATCAACCATTAGTGAAACAGAGAACAACCGCAACACTTGTGAAGACCAGGCACCTCCGTACAGAGCACAACTCACCTGTCAAACCACCCAACAGACACATATATGCTAACACAAGACTTCTTAAAGCCTGGATAAATAAAGCAACTTTTTTCCTTTTTAAGGCTTTAAATATGTAACTTATATAAAATCAAAAGAGAGAGATTTTTTTAATGATTTAAATGGTGCTAGGATTTAAAGGGTCACAATCAGCTTTGAAGTTAAGTCCCTACTAAGGGGAAGGAGATGAGTTCACACCTCATATGAGGCTATTACTTAAGCAAAGCTTGCTGTACATTGAACAAGCAGCATATTAATTTACTACATGAAGGCCTAAGGTTTGGGTTTTTTTTTTTTGACATTTTAAATTATGAGGCATCTGCAAACAGATCCTAAATCTGAACTGCACATGGATTTTCCGCACCAGCCAATTCAGATTGCCCCGAGACATCCTTTCCAGTATTAATCACTCAACCACACTGCTGTAGTTCATATTTCTTTTACAGAAACAGAGGTCTGCACAATTCTTAAACTCTTGCCTAGAAAACAGAAATTATTACTTATGTGGCAAACTAAGTTTTAAGCATAAGGGACCCAATTTTGCCTTCAGTTACACTGCCATAAATCTTTAACAACTCCATTAGATTTATAACAGTGTAACTGTGGAGGAAATTGAGCCCAGGATATTTTCTAAATCGGTAATTAAATAGCAGAATTTTAGCTTGGCACAGAGTAAAGACCTCTTAGATTATGTCTCTGGATAAGCTACATACTTCTCTGTTCCTTGAATAATGATGTTTTGAACAAATCATCTTATTTTCACCAGTCTCTACATTACTCTGTGGATGGGCCACACTTCACATCATCTCACTGGGCATCAACATCAGGCTAAATACTTCCTCACTCCTCCACCTACCTTCCCTCTCTTCTCCATAGAGAAGTTAAGCTCTTTATAGATGTCCATTATTTATACAAGCACCACGAGGACCTTTTCACGTTTGGTTTCAAGGCACTGCTATATTAAACAAATGCCTAATAATAATAAAATGGCATTTAGCCAACTCCCTTACCAGAGGCGCAAGGCATCCTGTGGTCACATTATGCAGACTGGACTTTTAAGAAGATGCAGCCTGCTCTCCCAGTGCACAGGATGTGGTGCAGGAAACATGGTTTTGCCACAGTTGCCCTAAGCTCCCTGAGGATCACTGGATAAACTGTGAAAGGGGCCCCTTCAGCATTAAACCATAGATGGCACCAGGGGGGTGGGGTGGGGGGACTCAATTCCCTGCTTTGCTATAAAGCTCTTGATGACATCGGACAAGTTATTTAATCCCTCTATACTTCTTTTCTTCACTGGGGTAAAGGCAGCTTGTAAAACTTCCTGTCTCATATTTTTAATAGGAGTCTTTTTTCATTGCATTCTTACCTCACTTGTCTCGCTGCTCAGTATTTCCAGCCCTAATGCATCTCTGCTGTGCTTCCTTCCCCCTCCCCCCCCCCGAGCCATGCACACCAGGGCCCCACCACCCACACCAGCACTGCATGCCCCAGGCTCACCAAGGCCAGTGCCAGCTAGAGCTGTGCACAGGGCTTTCTAAGTGCCCCATCTGCTAGTGACACTCCTCTGGCAATCCTGTTACAGAGACCCAGGAGTCTTTTGTCACTGCCTCACGGGATGGAAAATTCTGCGGGTGGATCCTCCGCACGCTATCCCTTACAGTCATTCTCCTCAGCACTTCACAGCCCCTGGTGATTAGACATCCTATAGCTAAAAATACATCATGCACTCTAAACACGTAACATACAATATATGCCCACATACCTCACCTATCTAAATATATGCCAACATACCTACCTAGTAACTGCTATGAATATGAATCACAGCATTTCTTTGCAGAGAGCTCACCCGGTGGGATGCAGTCAGCCACCGAAGCAGAGAAGGAAGGCTGCCAGCCAGGTGGTGGCCAGTTGGTTCTGAGCAGACCTCCTTGTTGAGGTCTTTTAAATTTCACTGGAGTGGAAGGGAACTCATTATATACACATACACTTATTCACAGAGGTGTGTATGTACGTATGTATGTACCTATTAGTCAGCATTTATTTCATCATTAATTGTGCAGAAAGTTTATTGCTAACAGGCTACGGAAGTACTAAACGAATGAAAATGCAATTCTTGTTCTAAGAATTAAATGCCTTCATGTGATCTGGTAACTCTACCATCTCTTAAACTAATTCAAAGACTATTTTTACTACAGAAAATTATTTTACTACTTATCTATTGTCAACAATATCCACAAAGAGTAAGTCTGCCATCTCCAACCAAACAGAATTGGAACATTTTCCCAGTATCTAAGACTGTATAGTTACCTGCTACTTCAGGGGTAAAAATCTGATGCTTGAATCCAAGTGGCCGAAGATGCTTTCTTCATCTGTCTTCCCTACCACACACAGTACTGCTAACAATTTAAGCTGTAATTTCTATTTGAGTAATGCTCTTCTTTTGTATGCCAGTCAAACACCAGCTGACGTTAACATATAAGCAACTTCAGGCAAATAAGCTTGAAATGTGAATTTAGCGTAATTTAGCTCACTTAATTTCACACAGATTACTGGAATATGCTCCCTAACCAGTGTATATCCCATGCCACCCTCCCCAGAACTCTCAGACATCGAGTTTGCTGCCTGTACTGCAGAAAAACCAACATTCAGCCTGAGTTAATTGCACTGCTGCCTATCTGGGCCCCCACCTTATTTCTTCTGAGGAGGACAACCAAAGAATTGGGTTGATCTTCAGATCTGTTTTGATGGCTTATACATATGGTAACCTCTGGCAAGCTTAGTGCCCTCTTACAAAAGTAGGCCAAATTTTGTGCTAACTACAAAATTGAGGCAAGTTCCTAAGTTCTACCAGATTGTGTGAGTACAAGATTTCTCTTTTCTGGATTTCTCTTGCCTTTTTTTTTCTTCCAGAATGAGCTAGAGAGACCTCAGTCAAAGCATAAAATCTGCCTATATCCAGGAAAATCCTCAGGAGGCCTGACCTAGTTGGAGATGGCTGTTGTAGGAAGGCTGTAATTAAGCAGTTGCGATAGTGACGCTGACTTCTCACAGCAGAGAATGTGTGTGTTGACCACGGTTTCTATTAACAGTGCTTATTTGAGCCTTCTGTAGGTAACATTGCAATGGTGTTTGACTGACATCCCCAGCAACTCCCATGGTGTGCAATGCTCTCTCGGGATTTCAATTTCCTCGTGTATCCAGGATGCATTGTTGTCCCTTGTACAATGGGTCCAACAAACCATGCTACTTCCCTACATTTAAAAGAGCATTTATGACATATTTATGCTCATCTCTCTTCTCCTTCCCCTAATTTGTGTCATTTTTGCTCACAAAAACATGTGCTTTAATCATCCACCGTAAAATTTTCAGTCTGCCTAGAACAAAAGCAAAAAAAGCTTCAGAGGAAGCTTTTTCTATTAGCTAAATCATTACTTCCACCAAAAGTCTGTAAACTGTTAATCCATTAATGTCCAGTTCTTTAAACTATATGGTCAGACTAAAATCATCTGGAAGCCCAGACACTGGAGTGTTTCTCTCTGATGTTCCAGGCCAAGTGTCCTACATTAAACTGTTTGTAGGATAGGAAAATATTCATACAGTGGTATGACTACAGCTTCTCAAGGGTATCACAAAAAAATCCTGCGTGCATTTGTGAGGAAATCCCTGTAAGACACAGTTACGATACATACTAATTTTGAATAGCATGGCCCTTGGGGAATTGTGTAAGACTCATGTCACAACCACTGCATTTACTCTCCAACGGTTATCCGGGTTAGGTCCTGAGAGGTGTAGGGAAGGATATAAACCCATTTCTCTGTGAAACTGCACACCTCCAGAAAGTCAAAGATGCTGTAAGAAGTTTTTCATGCTGCCACTGCCTCTTGTTCCCCATCATGTTGTTTGTAATCACACCCGTAGTGTGCAAATCTAGGGGAGTGGGAGAAGGCTAGGATGAAGTTTCCCTCCCAACGTGGTTTGGATGCCTGGCTTTCACCACTCATCTCAGTGGCCCCAGTTCTGCCTGCCTTGAACAGCCGGCTGGGAGTCTCCAATTCCAGCAGCTCTTGGATACTGGTACAAGTCACCACAGTGGTGGTGCAGGGGCAATTTTCAACCACTTTTCATTTGTTACTTGGCCAAGCAAAGTGCTCCCTGCACCATCCAAGTTTCTCTCTATATAAAAACAACAGTTTCTATATTTTCCTACATCTTCTGTTTCTATAAAGACATATCAGAACAGTGGTGTCTGATATGAATATAGCTCACCTTCCACACCCTTATATAAGCATTTTATAGGGGGTATGGATCAGTGGGATTCTGCTAGATTTGTGCAAGATAATTCAGCTGGCACTTGAAGTCAGTAAAAGAGGAGACACTTCTACCATAACTTCATAATGGTATCATGAAAAGGATTCCAAACCTAACAGTCCATTATAAACCCTAAGCGTGTTGGGGGTCTCACTTCTCAAATTCAAACTGTCCCCAGGTCGTCTGAAACAGGTGATATTCACTCTGTCGTGCATGGTGCAATCACAGTTCTGTAAGAAATTAGCTCAAAGAAATGAGTACATTTTCTTTTATGCTAATTACATGTAGGATTTCCAATTTTCTTAAGCTCTCAGGACTACACAATCAACTAACACACTAGAACAATCTAATCAAGGCTGTTTTTCCTACCTCCCTAGTGGGAAAACCCTATTTCTTAAGGCTGCAAAACTATGCCTCTGCAATTACAGGATCACAAGTTCATCTTGTGAAATCAGAGCTTGAGGAAAAGTGAACTAGTATAAATCACACTAGACAATCTCCTAAACAGATCCTGGATGTTCTAGGGAGGCTGCATTACGTCACTGCTCTCATTCTAACATGCGTCATTTCTGAACACGGGTTTTACTAAAGGAACAACGTTAAAAAGGAAAAACATCCTCTTACTCCATTTAGAATAGACATGTGAATAGGAATAGCCATTTAATGACTCTTAAGTGGTTAAAGGCCTGATCTGAACCTGCCCTTGCAGCTTCCTCTTAGTTCCAGGTAAGAACTAATGCTGCTAGTAATTCCTCTATATGAGGGTACTTACTGAACAGTAGAAAACTTGAGTACCATCCATACAGTTTACTTGATGTTGTCTCCCACAAGCAGAATAGTTACAACTTTCTGTAATCCCATCTTTAAATCGATGACTGAAGACAAGATACTTAGTACAGAGAACAAAGAAAGCAAAGTGCTAGAAAGCACTTCCAAAGGATGTCCTCTTTGGGTGCATAACTTCTCAGCAAAACTTGCCAGTATTACTTCCGATTTCCTTTCGTACAATCATTCTCCTAAACCAGAACAGCCAAAGGAAGTGCCATGGATGACCTTGCACAACATTACTCACACTTTCAGACACAGTGCTTCCCACAGTCTGCTCTCATCTACCCGCTCCCCAGGTAGGAGTCGATACCTTTATCGTGCTCAGCTCTTACAGTCCCACTTGGATGTTCTCATGAGAATAGCCACTTATGGCAGTGGTGGGCCATAAAAATAAAGAATCTCCATCTTTCCAATGCTCAGCTGTTGACAATTTACACTTGAAAGCCAAGTAGAAAGATTAAACCTTGTTCCCTCACATTCCAGAAATCCTAGACAACAAGTAAGCCCCATACTCTTCATTTCTAATGGCAGAAGCGCCAACTGCTCATCTCACACAAGCAGGCTGCCTTCTTGCAAACACAGCACAATGCTGCAAGAGCACTATTGGATTACAGAAATCCTTATAGGCAGACTTGTTCATAGTCTGAGCAATTTAAGTAGTAACTTTTCAAACAGACATCGTATCTTAGGGCCTTCATTTTCTTCACCTTTAGCTGACTGCCAATTGCTCAGCACACACTTGCAGCCTGCCTTCATGCATGCATTGTGTGATGACGTAATGCAGTGTGCAATCACAGGATTGCAGGAATGTTTCTAGACAGACTTGTTTACAATCTAAGAAACCCAAATAGTAACTTTCATAATAGAAGCCCTATCTCCAGTGCATTTTGTGTATGTTGCTGTGAGGCCAAAAAAAAAAGAGGAAAGAAAACCAAAAAGAGCCTACTGCGGTAAAACCGCTGCAGTAACAGATGAATGAATGTGCAACCTGATACCTCACATCTGGTATTTCATCATTCCAAATACCTTATTCCCATTCAAATATAATTAATACTGTGGAAACTTTATAAGGTACTGATATCTTTATAGAGGCAGTAACTTGTATAGAACTTTTAAAATTAAAAGCCAATAGTAAAAATAATTTGTAACATGTTACTGTTTTCTTCATAAAGCTAGTCACCTCACACTTTCCTAACAAGAACTCTGTCACCTAGTGATAGCACTTACCTACAGAATCAAATAAGCTACAGAACTGGATTTCTTTTGCTGAGGCATCAGTTCAAAGTTCAATATTCAATTTATACAAGGTGCTTTGAAATGACTATTATTACTCATTGTACAGAAGTCTTTATCATCTGAAGAGAAAATTTTATGAAAGTATCATTTTTCCTTTACTATCATGGTAATTCAAGCCAAGAGATTTTATCCATGACCTAATAAATATATACAACAGTTTTGAAAGGCTGCTGTGCACCTTCTTGCGTTAAATAGCACTTAGTCCTCTTTGTAAAACGACTAAACACGTTACAGAGCTTCCTTCTTAAGTAATCATTAATGCTCTCTTAAGCAGTTCTGTTGCACAGCTGAACACATCCAATGCAATTGACATCCACCTACTTCCTTGTCTTAAAGGCAAAAGCTGTCTTTGCTACCTCAAGGCTAAGTTAGCAATGCTGCTGGCTGTGGGCACTGCACTTACTGGCAACGTACCTTACTTTGGCACTGTCCCTACAGCTGCACTGAAGCTGCATCTAGGTATGGCTACTCTTCAAAAAAAGAGGAAAACACACCTGTGGCCAAACCCACTCCCACTGTAACTCCAGTGACTTCAGTATTACACCAGGGATAGAAGTATGGCTCCATTTCACAGCAGCTCTCATTCTTCCAATCTTTTCCAAAGCACTCTTCTAGGAGCAGACAAGGCAAATACCCTGCCAACAAGTGAGTTCACAGGAATTGCTACGAGTAACTGAACTGTCAACAGCAAAAGACCAACAATTTGAGCAAAGTACAAATGCAGGACAGCCAATGCCCTCTAATGGGCTAGTTTTACTACATGTAGATAGGCAAGGACACAGAAATTCACCTCTGAAATAAGTCACAGGGTGTCCCACCTCATTCTAGTGGACGAAACTTGCAGTTTATCAGTTTGGGTTTTTTTTTTTACATAATACGAATGAAAAATACCTTACCAATATCTTGCAAGACACATGAAAATAAGCCTAAGAGGGGAGCCTTCAACAAGCTTAGCTTAACTACTTCCATAGGGAGTAAGAGCATCAAATTATGGATGTGTTCCCTTACCCTGCTTAAAGCCTTCCTCTACTTATTCCCTCCTCACCCTTTTTCTTTCCATTTACTAGTCCATACTGTACCAGCAGCAAAGCCAAAACTGTAAGATCACCTCAAGCACATATGTACACTGGAAGGGGGGAAAAAGGAACGGCAAGCAGCACTTTCCTACAAAAACCTTGTCGCTTGTCCCTTGGTCTTACTGTGCACTCCCTTTCTCTCAAGAATCTTCAAACTGAGATTCCTGGAATTTGCCCCCTCTGAACGAAAACAAGTGTCTTTGCTTCTTACCCGATCATTTCTTATAAATTCAAAAATAAGAGTTTCATTAAGTTTTTATTTTGTTTTCTGAAGGTTTCTTCAGGCAGCCCTAGCCCAGGACTCATGGCAGAGCGAGTAGCAGCTCAAAACACAGCTTCACACAGGTCATAACTTAGTCCTTACAACCTAAGGGTGCTGCAGAGCAACAAAGCGCCACAACACGCTCTCCCTCTTCCCTTCCTCTGCAGCCACAGGGTACCAATGGTCCTTGAGACAATCTTTCATTCCCATCGCCATCTGCTGCCCTAAGTTACTTTTTCAGAAGGCAAGGAGAGAAGGAAGGACACACCCTTCCCTTCCTTTCCCTTCTCCTTCCCTCCCAGCCCCAGATCACAGCTGCAGCAGACAGCTGAAGCGACTCATGCTGCTGGGGAAGTGAGGGACGTCCACCAGCGTGCTTCCAACCACAACAAACAACAGCAAAGAAACTCCAGCTTCTGGTTACATGAATGTCACAAAGCTCTCATTAAATCAAAGGCAAAGACTTACAGTGCTTCTTCGAGCACACTCCCTGCTCATCTCCAAAGGAAAAGAAGTACAATTGCTTAACTTAATCCACACAGAGTGATCATTGTATTTGCCTCCGTAAAGATCATATTTGTTCTAGTGCCTACATCTAAAGGCAATTTCAGTCAGAAAATGAAACGGTGCTCTCCTGACCTTTTGTCTTACATGGTTCACGAATTACTGACATATTACAATATCCCCCAACACTATGGAAGCTTAGAGATATTGCAATGTCTCTCTTGTAAGTGAAATAAACTTGGTATGCCACTAAAAGGCATTAAATTATTTTCATTATGCCACACTGAATCTAAAACACTTACACTGTTTTGATTTCAAAATCCTTGGAGAACAATTATGCTCTCAGGGCCATAAGACTCTATTATAAAGTCCTCAGAAACCTAGCATGGTTTCAATAAATCCTCCAGCACTACAAAGCAGTTACTCAGCTTGAAGAATGAAAACATGAGTTCATCCACTGCAAAGTCAGCATGTAAATTCTACTAATTCAGGATCCCACACTACCTAACACATTTTTTTTTCCTGTCCAGGACAATGCTCCAAGTCAAGTTTTCAGCATAATACACACACTTTCATTTTCTGATTGAAAGTTAACATGATTTGATTTAGAATGAGCATAAATAAATGAGACTCATATGTTTATGGTATTATTAGCTAGCAGTAGTAATCAGCAATTAGATATTCATAAATAGTTTCCTACGTATATATAATTTAACAAATGTTAAGGTTCGGTATTAAAGAACCATTAAATTAAATCAGTGATTGTCAACGTGAATAGAGAAATATGTTAATTTCTTTAATTTATACCATGTCACAAAGAATGCTTTAGAACACCATAAATCAGATTTCAGGGGTGACTGCTGTGAATCCTGATTTAAGAAAATGCAGCCACCCTTATTAGAGCTGATGAGGCTGTTCAAGCCTAAGTAGAGCTTTTGAGCATAAATACACAATAAGCTTGTTTGTATATACATGCTTATGTCCCCCTAGAAAGAGCACAACCTTCTAATTAAGCAAATCATCCCCTTGCCAAAGGAAAACAACAACAAAATGCAATCAAAACAAGCAGAAATTACTGAGGGGAAGACAAGAGAAATTATATTCCCCTAGTCTGGGGGGAAAGTTGGAAAAAGAGAGAGGAAAAAAAAAAAAAGAAAAAACAAAAAAGAAAAACAAAAAAGAAAAACAATCAGTTTAAATACTGCCTAATTCTTTTCTTTTTCCCCTATGTTCCCCCCTTCTCCCAAAGAACACTGTTAAGAACCAAGACCTGCAAACCACAAGCACTATAGCAAGTACCTGAGCAAGTACAATAGGATTGCAGAAAAAGTAGAAAAATAGGTGGGATGGATTATAAGGATTTCCTCCTTTCCGCCACTGTATTTTTCAGTTATGAATTCTTATAGGTTACCAAACAAATGCAGACAGAAACACACTCTCTAAGTTGCTATTGCCCTAAAAAAAGAACCTTTGAACCTTTTTCATGGCTTGCAGTTTTGATGTCATTATTTTACTAGTCTGCTAGCCTGGTAAAGTCAAGTCACTTACAGAGTAGACCACAGTTTTCGTATTTCATTTTAGAAGCAAAACTAGCCGGACGCTACGCAAACAGGCAACGCCCGCCCCGCCAGCGCTGGATACGCGCTAATTCAGTTACAGTCCTGAAAGCCGTTCTGACTGAAAAACTACAGTTCCCAGGAGGCGTTGCGCCCGGGTGGCGTAGGCGCGAGACCGCCCCCTGGAGCATTGCATGCTGGGATTTGGAGTTCCCGCTGCGGTGCACTGGGGCTGTCCTCAGCCGATCGCGCCGCGGGCCTGAGAAGCGTAGAAGCGCGGGAAGAGCCAGCCACGCCACTCAGCTGTCACATGGTGCAGCACAGATGGCGCTTGCGCAGCGCGGAGGAGCATGAGCGAGCCGCGTTACTAGGTAACCGTGTGTATCCGTCCGCGGGGGCCGCCTCCCATTCCTCTGGCGGTGCGGCCAACAAGATGGCGGCGGTGGCCTTTGAGGTAGTGCTGTGAGTCCTTCGGCCTCTGTTCTTCTTCGCTGCTGGAAGGTGAAGTCTCCGACCGGGCAGCCCGGGAGCGCTGAACGGCGGTGGAGGAGAAACCAGGCCGGGGTGACCTCCTGTCCGCCGCGGGGTGAGATGATCCTCTCAGAGGCCTTCAGGCTGCGCGGCCGCCTGGCGGGGGTCGTGCGGGCGGGAGCTGACTGGCGAGGAGTGGGGCTTNAGCTAGCAGTAGTAATCAGCAATTAGATATTCATAAATAGTTTCCTACGTATATATAATTTAACAAATGTTAAGGTTCGGTATTAAAGAACCATTAAATTAAATCAGTGATTGTCAACGTGAATAGAGAAATATGTTAATTTCTTTAATTTATACCATGTCACAAAGAATGCTTTAGAACACCATAAATCAGATTTCAGGGGTGACTGCTGTGAATCCTGATTTAAGAAAATGCAGCCACCCTTATTAGAGCTGATGAGGCTGTTCAAGCCTAAGTAGAGCTTTTGAGCATAAATACACAATAAGCTTGTTTGTATATACATGCTTATGTCCCCCTAGAAAGAGCACAACCTTCTAATTAAGCAAATCATCCCCTTGCCAAAGGAAAACAACAACAAAATGCAATCAAAACAAGCAGAAATTACTGAGGGGAAGACAAGAGAAATTATATTCCCCTAGTCTGGGGGGAAAGTTGGAAAAAGAGAGAGGAAAAAAAGAAAAAGAAAAAACAAAAAAGAGGGGGAAAAAAAAGCAAAAAAAAAAAAAAGCAAACACCCAGGCAGGAAACCAGGGCCCAGCAACTTTCTGCCAAGGGCAGCTGAGATGCTTCATCACAACTCGCTTTTTCCAGACCCGACACTTCGTGTGGCCACCAGGGTCACATGGCAGCTGCAAAGGGAGGCCAGGGGGGGCCGGTCCCGCTGCCGGCCCCCAAAGAGCCAGAGGCAGCAGCAGTGTCCCTGTTTCCATGACCTCATGCGGGGGGGTGTGGGGGCACAGCTGGTGGCAGCTGCAGCACCATCTGCTCGGTGCGCCCACGGCCCCCTGCCTGCCTCAGGACACACAGCCAGGTAGGGAGCGAGGTCACCTCTCCCTGGGCTCCCCCAGGGCACGGCCACCGTTGGCAGCTGCTGCAGGGTGAGAGGCTGGAGGGACGCTCTGCAGCCCGCAAAGAAGTTTGTGAAATGGAAAAGAAAAGGCAGCCAGGCCTTGGGAGCGAGAGAGCTTGGATGAGCAGGATGAGAGCAACACAGCTATGGCTAAGTGTGTGCAGATGTCAGCATCACTCGCAGGAGCATGTCTTTATGGAACGCTGTCAGCACATCATCTGATTTATAGCAGTCTGTGCTGAGAAAAGGGGGGAAAAACGTAATAAAAGGCACAAAAGCACCCCTAACTTGCCTCTTCTGTCAAGACGGTTCTGAACATGACAAGACCTTGATCACTTTGCAGTTTAACACTGCGTGTTCTGCCATGTGATCCTGCCATCGTATTCCCCATTTCTATTTCTGTGCCATTTATTAAAAAATAATGAAAAATGCTTAAGTATTTTCTGTGCTCAAGGAATGACACATTTAAAAGTTTCTTTTAAACATTCTAGGCAAATTATAGCATTCATTAAGGACACAGTTATGTACTAACATTGCTTCCAAGTGCCAGCAATACATCAGCCCAGTGGAGCTCTCTCAACTTCACAGATTTTGTCAAGATTTACTCTGTAATCGCCAAAATTAGAGCCAGGAACGGCATGTAAAAACAAGCTGGCCTTTATGGCTCGTACAGGGACAACTATTTCCAAAGGCTAACTGAGCGCCACTTACCATACATTTTGCCTTCATCTGATAAAATGATTTTCCTCCTCCCACACGGTGGATAGATAGCTAGAGCCTCCTGAAAGCTCTGCTCTATGTCAGGGCTCCAGACACCTTCTGCATCGTTGTCAATAGGTTTATCTGCAGAATCGCTCATTCTTTCAATGTCTTCGGCAGGGCTCTCGCTGCCGCTCCAGCTGCTGGGCTCAATGGTGATGGCTGGGGTCTCCAAGCTTAAGCTTGGAGTCTTAAAGGAAATAAACCTACAAAACAAACAGACAAGCCCACAAGGCATTAAGGGCATGGAACTTCAGGAAAACATTTCTGGTTACTTCTAATTCTAACTAACAGCTGCTGAGCTTTAATGGGAATAAAGCTAGCATGGGAAGCACCCCAGAAAAGTACAACATTATTGGATTCTACTTCTCTGATCGTACCCAAATTAATAATACAACCAAAACACAAGCTACATGAGAATTAAAATCTTTAAAATGACAATACCAGAGAAAGGAATTACAAGACGTGCATTTTGCCTGTTTTAAGAGGTCTCTGTCACAGAACCATAGCAGAACAAAATTACAAGCTTCAAGTTGCTGAATCTATTTAATAAGAAATAATTTAATATCGCTGCACCTGCTCGCACCACCAGAGCTGCAGATCTGTCAGTGTTCCTTTTAGATTTTTTGAGAGAAATACAACTCTGCTATAAAGATTTGCTCCAGGCAAAAAAGCTGCTATACCAGACCAAATTCATCTTTGGTGCAATTCTTCATCCAGCCAGCAAAATAACACCAGGAACAGATTTGGCTCAGCACGTCTAGGCATAATGCAGCTTTATTTTCAAAAAAGAAGAAGTTTGGTGACTCTAACTGGTCTAAATGGAGGGAAGTGTTAAAATACACATGCATGTGTTGCACATGCACTTAAAAATCCAGTTAGTTCCCTGAACACTTTAAAACATCCCAAACATACATGAAATAACAGGGTGGTTAATGGACAGTGCCAGAGTACGAGTGGTGTTTTCCTCTATCCCATCAGTGGCAGGAAGGGATAACTGAGGACCAGGACAACCCATCTGATAAATATATGGCTAAGAGGCTACTGACACTGCAGGAATTTTGGTTTTTCCAAACATGGGGCAGTTTACTTGGCACCTGGCCTGATGGCTGCTGATGGGATCCACCTGGATCATAAGGGGAAAAGGATCTAGGCTAATTGACAGGGCTTTAAACTAGGTTTGAAGGGTGAGGGGGGTGACAGAGCCTGCCCATGACAAGGTGCAGGATAGCACAGCTAAGTTAAAGGGACATGGTGCTGGGGGGGGGCTTCAACCTGCTGTGCCTTATGATGATGAAGGCAACAGGGAGACTAAAGGTAAATACCAAAGAAATTAAGGAGTTATCCTCTAAGAAAGAGACAAGACCAGCTGCCCAGCTGAAATGCCTCTACACCAATGCATGCAGCTTGGGAAACAAACAGGAGGAGCTGGAAGCCACCGTGCTACTGGAAAATCATGATGTAGTTGCAGTCACTGGAACCTGGTGTGATGATTCCCACGACTGGAACATGGCTACTGACGGCTACAAGCTACTCAGAAGGACCGGGCGAGAAAGGAGAGGCCTAAACCTAAACCAGGTGAAAAGCAGCGGAACAGCAAACAGCTGATGGAAGAGGAGGGGAAGTTAGAGGTTGCAGTGGCCCTGACAAAACGCGTGAGCTCAAGAACTTCCTGACAGAATAAATCTTAACAGCAGTTGTCACCCAACCCAACCAATCAGCCAGTCACTGGATATTCCAAACTTCACAGTCTGGTCTATCAGAGGCCATGGGGCCATGCAAAAAAAAAAAAGAAAAAAAAAGAAAAAACACCTGCCGAAACTGGGGAAACTGGGAGTAGTCTCATCATCTCGCTAAGTGACGTTACCGGTCCAACTCCTAAAGCATGGGGTATTTCCACTGCCCTGGGCTCTACTAGGAGCCCAGAAGTATGAGCACATGCAAGATTAACTCCCAAGAACTTTACTTTCCCTACTTGCACAGCTTTTTTTTTTTTTTTTTTTTTTTTTTTACAAGGAGGCATTCCTGAACTTAGCATTGGTTTGAACATCTCAGCACAGCTTAGGACAATGTTGATGCCTACCCACCGGTAACCTCACAGCTGACCACAGCATCCCACAGCATCTTGAATGCCTTTTACTAACTGATAATGAGGCAGCAGATGGATTCACAGGGAGCTACGCACAAATGAGGTGCAGGAGGGAAGTCTGCTCAAATGCACCACTTATTGTCCAAAGAGCACTTGCTGCAAAGAGGGAGATGGAAATATTTGTAAAACACTGAAGCAGTCTTTTACAATTTGCAGAAGGCTGAAGGCTTGACTAAACCCTTGTAATATTTAAATCTTGTAGCTGAAGCAGAAGCACAACAATAATGGGCAAGAACTGACAAAAATGATCATTTCTACTTAAGTCTTCAAATACAGGGGGATTTTTTGGTAAACGAGAGGTAATTACATGGTGACTGGGATAATTAGCAGGTTTTCAGTTTTACTGCCACAGCGCACAGGGAAAGGGCTACAGGAGATTTTGTTGACCTCACATGCGCAAGACCACAGCTCAGCATTTCACCAAAAGACAGCACAGAGCAGGATTGTTTACCTGGTCAGCTCCTTGAAGGTGACTGGGAAGGAAATCCTTCCCCTCCTTCTTAGTCATGGGCAACGCATCCTGCAACACGCAGCACAGCCACCAGCAGCACATGCAGCTCAGCAGTGCTCTGCTTACAAAATCTGCCATAGTCATAGCCCCAAGTCTTATTATCATCCTATAAACCAGTCCTCGTTATTATATTGTGCCAAAATAATAATTAAAATGCATACAAGGAAAACAGAGAGGCTCAAAAGTAATTAATGTTACTTGATATTCGTGTTAGATCTTGCATTGCGTTTACCAGTGAATTTTCACTATTATGCTATCTTTTCCCTTCCCATCCCTTTTTACCTACTTGGATATCATCTGGAGGTAGTGAATGTTTCTTCCGGAACCTCTGTATGATATGGGTCGAGAACAATCTCTCTCCCCCACAAAATCCTCTTCTGCTCCAAAGGTTCTTTTTAGCCATTTCCATTTTGGTGAACACTGACAGTGCACATCAAGCTAGAGGACTGAGAAAACCTGGTACCACAGCCACTAAATGGCTGCCTCTTATTGCAGGGAAATAATGAGCTACTCATTTAATCACTTGCAGCCCAGCTCAATATATCAAAAGGCAATTCCACCTCGTCCTTAGCTTGAATTCTAAAGATCCAACCGTGATGAAAAATTTCAGACCCATTATGCTGCAGTTCAACGTGATTATCAAAAATAATACAAGCTGTCAATAGAAGAGCTTTGTTGCACATTTCTAACTAGCTATAAATCTCATGGAAGAAATATGGACTTCCAGCCCAATTAAAAAAAAAAACCAGAAAAACCTTCCTTATATTAACAAACTTCAAACCTCATAATATGACGTTTTAGTGGAGGGAGAGTTAATTTCCTGGAGGCAATTAACAAAAACAAACAAACAAAAATGTTCCTTTTCCACACAGTGCACACCAGGCTGAAGAGTTCTATATTTGCTTTATGTTAACTTTGTTAGAACCAATGTCATGCTTGTATTTCCTCTTAACAACACTGAAACATGCTCCCCAGAAAACCACCAACAACCAAAACAATAGTAATAATTTTAAAACATCACCATGTTTCAGCTAACCTTTCTGCCCTTTCTAAGATTGCTGCTGCTGTGCTTCCAGAGGTCTCTCTTCAGTTTTCCTTTTAATGCCAGTCTCTCTGTTACTTATTTTTATTCCCCTGCAGGTAAGCTCCTTTAGTTGCCACTCTGAATGCATCTTTCTTGTGGTTACTTTCTATCCCACCCAGTTCAGCCAATTCCAAGTATCTGTTTTCTCCTGTAGTTACTAAGACACTTTTTGCTACAGGCAACAGAGGTATGTTGCCCTCCCAAACAACATGCCATTTTCTATTTAGCCATGCAGAAACGATTTTCTAAATATGTTTTTATAGGAAATACCCATTCGATACAGCTTCATGAGGTACAAGACTACTTACATGGTTGAAAATGTGAAACTCAGACAAACAAGGATAGCTACAGAGCAGATCAAACCAACGAATTTAACCAAAACCCAACTGCAGTCTGGAACACCTTATCAAGTGAATGCTTTATTTGGTTGCATAGAACATTCTCAGATGCATTCACTTTATGAGCAATGCAGACCTGAACTCACCCAGAAAGTTGCTGCTCACAGACCAACAGCTGAGATCAATCGCCCTTCACAGAAGTGTAGGACAAGTGCAGATCTAAGACCTCGGTATGTTTCATGTCTTTCAGTACTTATGCAATGAAGTAGTAACACGCAAACGTTGTTTTCAACAGTCATTTGAGCTGAATCTTATTTTACAACATCCTGCACATGTCAAACAATTTTTCCTGCATGTTCAATTCACTTATTTCCTTGAATTTCAGCATACAGGTGCTGAAGGGTACCTATATGGAGGAATCACTTGCATACATACATAGCCACTGGAAGAGGTTTCGTATTCTGCAGGTACTGGTGCACAAATACAAGTAAGACCAAACACATGGCCGTGGTTCCAAAAAAAACCCAAGCAACCAACAATCGTGTCTCCTTGGTCTTCTAAATTCCATCTGCTCGAAGAGGACCAAGTGCAGGTAGTTTTGAGACAACCCGCAGTGCCATCTGTAAGAGTTTCCAGGTGAGAAAGCACCAGCGCAGCTACCCACACCAGCCACGAATAGCTACAGAAGGATACCAAAGAACGTTTACAACAACTAGCCCAATATTTCTAAAACAGATCTGTCAGAAAGACTTCAATCCTTAATGAAAGGATTTCAAAAGCTGAAGTGGTTAATTATGCTTCTAAGAATACTTTTTATTTGGAACAACTTCATTTTTGCTTCAGCTCTATAAAAACAATGGGATTGGGAATCCAACTAGCTTTTTATAAACATAGACAATAATGAGCAGATGAGTAAAACCCAACTAATTCTAAATTTGCAGATGGCAAATTCTCTCCCAAGGCTTGAAAAGTAACAGGCCCATGGGATTTTCTTCTGCTTTGTTCGGCAGTGCAAATCCACAGCTGGAGTGCTAAGACTTCAGGAAAAAACTGCTGGAGAGGATCCAGGGGAAGAAAGTTATCAGATCTAGAAAGCATGACCTACCAGGAAAGGAATTGGGTTTGTTTGAATTTGGAGAAGACTGATGTGAGAAGATAACCATTTTCAAATAAGGAAAAGGTAACAGCAAAGTAGAGAAGCAGCAATTCTCATGGCATCTCCAAGGGGATACAGAAAACTGCTTCCTACCCTCCCTAACAGAGCACCCCAGGAAAAGAAGCTTAAGTAGGAGACTTCCCACAGGCTGAAGCAGCATATGGCATTGCTGTGTTTGTTGAAGCAGCTGTTGAACTTCTTTTTTCCAAATAAAACCAAACTGAAGTTTCTACGTTGCCAGTAAAAGTATCTTTGTGGTATTTATGCAAGTCAGGCAATATGATTAAGCCTTTTTTTTTTTTTAATAAAAAATTAACTTTTTATTTTAAAATAAATTCATATTCTGGATATCTTAACTATAATATTTAAGCATGTATGGATTCTTCTGATTCTTTGAGGCATTCAAATGGCATGACTTTCAAGGAAACTATATTTATATACTTAAGCAATTTTATATTTAATTTAGTTTTATGAGGAAAGGATATAACAGTAAAATAAAATGTAAATGAATTAAAACTTAAATCATTTACAGAGCATTCGATGGCAAAATCATTAGCTCAAAATGACTTCATTGCATTTATGTTACAAGCTCTACTTATCAGCAATTATTCCCTCTAAGAAAAAAACGAGCACCAGGAGAGAGAAGAAGTCTATTTCCAGGATAAAGCATTCCTTTAAAACTCAGACAGACTAATTCAGCCATTTGTTTCTGCCACTGAAAATAAGAGTTCTTCTCTGTCTGTATGAATACTGCCAGAAGAAATTCAGATGCTGGGCTTTTTTTGGCCATCAAACAACTGCGTCCAATGATGCTTCCTTATTCTTCCTATCAAATGCATTAATCCTGCATATCAGAACTAGTTTAAGTTCCCATTTCTCACTTGGGATACAACGCAACCCACGACTTTAGGTATTTCTTTGGGATCTTTGAGATCTGTGAGGGAACAACATGATCAGTTGGATCACCAACAGCTAGAGAGCACCTGCAGAAAAGAGCACCAGGATTTTTTCCGAATCAAGCACGTTATTCAGCAAGGGAATTGAAGCATTACTTTCCTCCCTTCAGCTACAGAGTTACGCAGAAAAGCAGCAGGAAGACAGTGCCATGCCAATGTGCAATATACCAAAACCACATAACCTAACATCAATAAAGAGATTGCTTCATACAGAATCACACAGAATCACAGGACTGCGGGGGTTGGGAGGGACCTCTGGAAATCACCTCCTTCTAAAGCAGGTTCCGTACAGCAGGTTACATAGGAAAGCATCCAGCCTTTAATATCTCCAGAGAAGCAGAGTCCATGACCCTCTAGGCAGCCTGTTCCAGTGCTCCATCACTCTCACAGTTAAGAATTTCTTTCCCATGTTTGTATGGAATTTCCTATGATTAATTTTTTGCCTGTTGTCCCTTGTTCGATCACTGCACACCACTGAAAAAGAGTCTGGCCCCACCCATTTGACTCCCACGCTTTAGATATTTATAAAAAGTGATGAGATCACCTTTCTTCAGTCTTCTCCAGACTGAATAGTCCCAGGTGTCTCAGCCTCTCCTCATAGAGCAGATGCTCCAGGCTCTTAATCATCTTTGTGGCACTCTGCTGGAATCCTAGGAGATCTCTGTCTTTTTTGAGCTGGAGAGCCCAGAACTGGACACAGTATTCCAGCTGTGGCCTCACCAGGGCAGTGTTCAGGGGGAGGATCATCCTCCTCCACTTGCTGGCCACACTCTTTGTGATGCATCCCAGGATCCAATTGGTCTTCCTGGCCACAAGTACATGCTACTGGCTTATGGCCAACCTGTTGTACACCAGGACACCCAAGTCCTTCTCTGCTGAGCTCCTCTCCAGCAGGTCAGCCCCCAACCTGTACCAGTGCGTGCAGTTATTCCTCCCCAAGTGCAGGACTCTACACTTGCTCTTGTAGAACTTGATCAGATTCCTCTCTGCCCAACTTGCTAGTCTGTCCTGGTCTTGTTGAATGGCACCACAGCCTTCTGGTGGGTCAGCCACTCCTCCCAGCTCTGTAGCATCAGCAGTGTTGCTGAGGGTGCATCCTGCCCATCTGGGAAGATGTAGCTTCATGAACTGTGAGGAAACTCAACATAACATTACTTAGATCTGCAAGATTAGGCAGCATACAGACACAAATGTGAAATAAGGATTATATGAACAGTTTCTTAAAAGAAACTTGGCATTCTCCTTGAATTGCTCATTTTTTGCTTCTAGAAATAGATTACTAAGAACAGAGTGGGCCGATGTTCATACATGGGAATTCTTCCCTTTGCAAACCACTTTCATCTTTCTGCGCTCTTTATGCAACTGAAAAGAGTATTTAATACCACTAATATTTTTTTCAAAAGCTGTTTTTATTAATATAAAACTATTGCTGAATAAAATGGTACCTCTTCTCAGTGGGCAAACAACCAGACTCTGCCTGTGAGTTCCCCACCCTCCATGGCTCTGCCGGCTCCATACTGCTCCCCAAGACCTCTCACACAGGCAGCGTCAGCTTCAACCCACCTACACCCAAACAGCACCCAGCAACCCAGAGCTCACGGTGCTTTGTGAGGGGCTGCATGTGGCTCATGATCCATGAGCTGCGCTGATTACCAAGTTAGTGCTGGGTAGGTGAATCTTAACATGCCAGTTGTGAATCCCAATCTCATTACAGTCACAGCTGTTCAAGAAACAATTCCTTCCCCACGTGATACCAAAGCAGTCACATTCATCCTAGGTGCAAGTCCTCATTTATGCCCAGCTGGTTTCAATTACAAGGGTGTTCCTGGGATTTGACCCAGCTAAAATACTGCATTGTGGTACTAACCAAAAAAGATGATTCTAAATTCAACTTGGCACTCAGCAGAATGAAGAACAGTGAGAATCGCATCTGACTTGCTTTTGCTAATTACCAACATAAGCAAAGGAAAGGATAAAATATTTACCAGCACTCAGAAAGAGAAAGCATTCTTCCTGCAACTATAAGAGGTGGCAGTGCAGCGAGCCAGTGCTGCACGCAGCAGCAGGAGCAGATTGTGCACCCACCGTCACCTGACAGGCATGGCTTATAAATGGCAACAGCAACATCTATTACCAGCGTACCACTGTGGACAGCTGTATCCCAGCTGTGCATTTTCTATGGCAAGAGCTGCTATACTATGAAGCAGATTGTTAATACTTCACCCATCTACCGATTATGGTATGAGGAATGCTCTGTGACGGAGGGTCCTGGGGCAAGCGGAATGGCTCAGGCTGGCAACTCTTTGGCACTTAAAATACAAGGCCCTGGACCGTCTTGTTTTGTTGCAGAAAGAAGCTCTCCAGCCCCAAGACCTGTAAATAGAGGCCACAGTATAGTCCCTTAGGGTAAGGTCTGCAGTAACTACTTCACTTGGGTCGTGTTTACAGAGCAAGTGTTTGGTTGTTTGCTATAATTCATCCTATTGCTGGTGTGTGCCAACAGAAGAATGAAAACTAGCATATGTATCTATCAGGACAATTAATTTTAATAGATACAAGACTGATAAAAGATAAATAGAAGCAATTCTTGCTTTATTCTAACAACAGCCTGTTTATTCCTTGAAGGCTCTGACACCCAAAGGAGGTTCAGACAGGGACTTCACAGAGCCTCTGTACCTTCCAAGCAACTGCACAAATTATGAACTAGTCTAAAAGCCCAAAGAAAACAGACGCTGGCCTTCCTTCAGCTCTCAGTGGTGTTCATATCTCTCCATCCTTCTATACACATAACCTCAGCACCTGGACCTGGATAAAGACACAGGCGCCTGTATACCTTTGGAGCTGGCCATTTTGTACATTTAATGGGTCTTTTTGCCACTGTCCCAATCCCATCAACCTCGGAGTACGCAAAGGATGTAAACGCAGTCAATTGCTTTCATACGCGCAGTCTCTTCCCTGTAGTTTGCTGAAACTGCTTTCCCGCAGCATCCTGAGGTGACAATTTTTCACCTCAAAAGCTAAACTGGAACTACTAATACCGCATACCAAGTATTATAAATATTAGAGCAAGGTAAACCCTTGATCTCTAATATGTTACCAGCTTCCTACTGGGACCACATATGACCCACTGCTCATACGTATGACAGACCTGGCAGCAAGCTGTTCCGTCTAGACGTAGCCCTGAAACTCTTCATTCTCCCCATTCCCTAAGCCTCTCTGGTTTTACTGGCATTTATTTGGCCACGTCACAAAGACATGTGCAAAATGAGCTCCAATCCTTCATGCTCACGGCTCTCTTATTTTACTCTTGATATACGAGTAACCGGTTTTCTGCTCCAATATCAGATGTTCCTCTTTCTTGATTAACTTGTTTTCAGGATGAAAGTATTTTTTCCACTATGGCTGCAAATACATGAGTGTTCACTCTAACAGCTCTGAGCAAGGTGGGAAAAGGGACAGAAAACCACCTGCTTGAACAACTTTGTGTAAGTTCAGTGAGGAAAGGGAAAACCAATGCTATGTGAAGGGTGGTCCAACGTCTGACTGGCTCGTATGTAACATAAGACCTTCGTCTATATAAAAAATATTTTATATAACGATTTAAGTATTTTGTTAAAAAGGTACAAAACAGGCACAGTAACTTAAAAGGTTCATTCATTTACTCAGGTGCGTTTGTTTAAACAAGAAATAGCCACAGGATTAACCCTTTCTTACACAAATCTGAAGAAGGGCCCTCCATTTCTGCAGCAGGAA
The DNA here is from genome assembly GCA_016647715.1 of Pavo muticus. Lineage (NCBI taxonomy): Eukaryota > Metazoa > Chordata > Aves > Galliformes > Phasianidae > Pavo > Pavo muticus. The sequence goes on along the minus strand of JACDJE010000170.1, from coordinate 805,772 downwards.
AAATGCAAGCTTTGCAACTAACGCCTGCAACACCCAACTGGCCAAATACACCCTTGGATTCCAGCGGCTGGCACCTTCCATCCCTTTTAAGTCTGCTTATCCTCTGCTTTGCAGATGTTACACAAACACTTCTTTATGTAACTACAAAGGCACACACATGCTTTCTCAAACTTATGTTGAAAGGGCTAAATCTTAGCTAAAATTCATTTTTACAAATTAAGAAACTCTGCCAAGCATTATTTATAAGCTGTATCGCTCTTTAAAGCAGCTACCTGTTCCTGGCAGTTAAAAACCGGACCACGTAGATGCCTCGTGCTCACCTGAATTTTTCCTAATAGAACCAAGAGAAAACAGTTTAACTCTGCTTTGGTGTTACTACTGAAACACAGCCCTGGGCTCTGATCCTGCCAGCACAAAGCCATTTTATACATACAAGTAATCACTCCAAGTTTAATGAAGCTCTTCACATCTCCATTAGCAATTGTTTTGGCTGGAGTAAGGCACTGCCTATCAGCCCTGGAGGAGCCTGGAAGCAGAGGAGAGATAATACTGGGAGGCGTGCTTTGGGAAAGGCTGTGGTGTTCTGGCAGCACGACAGTCACAAGAGCGAAAAGGGGAAGGGAAGGGGAGAAATCACAGCACCACAGCCCTCAGCAAGGCTAGGATTTCACCCCAGGTTCCTAGCCTTGCTCCCACTAACTCTAAATATAAAGACATTTCAGAAACCTTCAGAAACCAGCATGTGAGATCAGATAAGACTTGAGGTCCTACCTAGGATGTTAACTAGTCCCAACTTGTACAGTGGTTTGTCTACATCACAAGCCAATACTGGAAACCCCACCTTGTGTTTTTGTGTATAGAAAGAAATCACAGTAATGATTTTGTTTGCAAGGGTAGGAGCTGTCAAAATTATTTTAAGTGTTTTTGTTTTCCAACTGCTAACATTAGTGTTATGAGCAAATTGCCTGCCAAATTACATTTTAAGTGTGAGCTGTTTATCTATGTGGTGCAAAGGAAGCCTCCTGTATATGCAAATGAGCACTATTAGTACAGCATTTGCACTCCAGCTACTGTTTTCCATCTCATACTTGCCTCCAACACCATCAGACAGTGAATGCACTGGAATCAGTTTCACTTTATCAGTATGACCTTCTGCTATGGATAATGGCAGATCTATATCTTGCATTTTGTCCATACCGAAAAATTTATTTCTGAAATCTCAAATTCTCCTGAGAAGTATGGCAGCTTTTATGGAGCAGGACTTGCAACTTCTAGAAAGGAGCAGGAAATACTTCCCCGCTGAGACACTGAAACAATCCCAGACTGTGGCAACCTTTAATTGCTAAACATAAGTAAGGCTACAATGACCAGCAGTAGCATTTTCAAAGCCCAATATAATAATTATGTGGTTATTCTGCACTTCTCTTGTTGTTATCACCTGTTGAGGAAGCAATTTCTGTCTTAAGCTCTGACTTATGTTTCCAGTCTATTTCAACTCCTTGTTCGCTGTAGTTTAATCCTACTTCAGGAGATGTCAATTTTCCACAAAAATAACTTTGCTGGCAACCATCAAAATTGCGATTTCACTGGACGCCGGCAGAGTTAAAGAAGAGATGACGCAGTCCAGGCAGCAGAAAACAAAACATACATATAAAGACCCAAACAAAAGTACAAAGCCTGGCAACTAATGCTCATAATTCTACTGAACTTTAAGGATCTTGAATCTTACAGAAACACCAATTTCACAGCACACTGTCATTTCTCCCACAGCAGCCCTTCCTCACCTCTACTCACCATTCACAGTTTCACGGGCAATCATCACCTGCCTCTCACTCTGCCTGATGAACACCCTGCATGTACAAAATCTCTTTTGTTATGTCCCGGTTTGTCAGCAGACCCAAGTGCCTCTCACAAGCTGCCCTGACAAGGCGTGCAATGCCTTTTGAAGAGGCAGAGACCAGGACGGGAGGGTTTCCCTGGGTTGGCTGGGCATGTGGGAGCAGGTCTGCGCCTAACCTTAGCAGACCCCTGCCATTTTTCACCACCACAGTCACACTTGTGCCACGCTGCAGCTGGTGCTGTTTCTTGGAAGGGGATCATCAGACTCGCACGATGCATGAAGATCCATGCTGGGGATTTTCACTGCTCGCCAGTCTGGGACTGGCAACTACCCCTGACACATGCAGAAGGGGGTAGGAAATGAGCACAAACAGGTTTTCAGGAGTCTGTCCAAAGCAATGGGAGAAACTCAGAGCAAATTAGAGAAATAGAAAGAAGGAAGCACACAGACATGTGTTGTCCCAAATTGCTCTCCCCTCAGAACCTCCATCAGTCCTCCTCTGGTTTGGCAGGCAGGATGCAAGAAGGGAACACACGCACATAAGGCTTGTTTCAGCTCTGTGTGAGTGATCGCTCCAACACCTGGTCATGTTTTCTCCTTTTTCCAATGCTGGAGCTACTGCTGTGCACTCAGATGCCTGCATGCTGCGGGCCCAGGGGCTGCCCTGTCACTTACCCACGACAGCCTCATGACTGGTCAGCCTCCTCTGGGCAAATGGTGCCCAGATCATCTAAGCTGGCAAACTGCCTACCATAACTGACTGCAATGCTTGTTTTTTTGGTAAGACTCCAATCAGGTTTGAGGAGACCTGAAGTGGTTGTGCTGGCAGCACATGGCCCGTGCTGCTCCTGGAATGGCACAAGCATTGCAGCACAGCTCAGTCTTTTCTGCCCAACATGGGCAGAAATACCTTGCTACGAACAATGTTATTGAAGCTGCAAGTTCTCTGTAAGAAAGAGAAGGAAGTTTCTCAATGGTTTTGATATAGCTTTACCATCCTAGCTGAGGTTTTCAGGAGAGAGTTTTGCAGCAAATATGAAAATGCATTTGCTTATACAGATTTCCCAGAGATGATACAATAAAATTCCAGTAGTGCCTTCCTTGACAAAATGTGTCTCTGCCTAGAGTCGACAAGAACACCTTGCGAAAACTGGGCTCCTAACACAAGCATTTTCATTATCTAAAGGTTAGACAGTATCAAAATGTGTTTATGAAGTAGAGTTGATATTGCATACGGTAAACATTCATTGCATGCACTCAGTTCTATATGAAAATGTTTTGTCAAGCTCAGAAAAATATTAACAGACTATTCATATTTCTAAATTACAGTAAATCACATTTGCTCTTTAAAATTACCTGTTTTTCATAATGTTGACTATACACAAAAGTTCCATTGGGAAAACTGAACACTCGTAGCATAGCTTCTCCATTACGTTTCAAATTAGAGGCAAAGGGTGGTTTCATGGTGATAGCTGAGGCTTTAGACGTTACTATTCAGCCAGAAAAAAACTCTGGTCTGAGACATCTAACTATCAATCCTGAACTTTCTAGTGGTGCCTCTCATGAAACAAACACTTCATGTGTTATAGTCCTCTCGAGTCTTCTCTACTTAAGATACTGAGTAGCTACATGATTATTTAAGCCCTTCTATGCTTTGCCTTATGTGTTTGCACGATCTCCTGTGCTGAGAAGCTCAATCAGGCTACGATCCACTGCCTTCAAAACGAAGCGGGCCTTTTTCTACTTACTGCCAGTAAAATCCTTGAAAATCCTAGGCAAATGCATTTCATTTGAGTACTTTTGTTACCACTGAATGAGTACGAAGAAGAGGGAGAGAGTGACCCAGGCAAAAAAGAATGACACAGAAAGGGAACGAGCCAGGAAATGGCCCAGAGAAATGCAAGTATTTTGGCTTTCTTCTTAGACTAGTAGGTAGCTTCCTCGAATGACTTTTTTAAAAATTTTATTTGAAAGCATAAGAAAAAAAATGGCTGATGAACATTATAGTAGAAGTAAGCTTGGTTCTTGGTAGAGAAACATGTATGACTTAGAGCCAAGGACATTTATTTTTCACTTCTGAATTATTTTCTGAACAGCATTTCCTGGCTCAATGTCACTGCACCACGGACAGATGTGATAGTAGATAAGTGTGTGAAATTTTAGATCAACACGACTGTTGCTTTTACAATGAGTACATTTGTGGTCAGAGCTCAAAGGAGATTTTATTTTTATGTCTGCTGTGCATGGAATATGTTGTATTACATGCTGTTTTACCAATACATTTTTCTTTTTAAAAGGGAAGGTAATTTGTATTTTTGGACACCGCCGCTGCAATTCGATAGTTGGATTTAACAACCATGTAACAAACTCTTCCATTTTCTTTCCTTCTCAAACTCACCTTTCTGCCACCTTGATTTATTTCTGTTCCACAGCTGCACCTACCAAATGATTCTTATTCTCACTCCACACTTTTCCACCTCTCCTCCCAGCTGACTCAAACTAAAACACCATTTCTCTGGGAATGTGAAATTAAAGAATTCTTACAGCAAGAATGGAAGGGAGCATCAATAACACCCAGAATGGAAGGGAACAATTTACTGAGGGGGGAAAAACAAACAAACAAAAAAACCCCACACATCTGAAGGGTAATAGTTAAAAACAGGTTTTCAGGAGTCTGTCCAAAGCAATGGGAGAAACTCAGAGCAAATTAGAGAAATAGAAAGAAGGAAGCACACAGACATGTGTTGTCCCNCTTACAGCCACAACAGCACACCAGTAGCTGTCCGTAACAAGGTTCTCCCATAGACTCTACCCGAATTACCCACCTCCAGTATTTACAGCACTAATACCATGAGTAATTGCTTGAGTTGCATGAATGCAGTCACAAGCCCCAAATATCCTGCTTTCACAATTGGTAATGCTGCTTCTAAAACTGGCAAGGGAAAAGCCTAGTAAAACAAATATTATTGCAAATATGAACCAATCCAAATAAATAATCAAAGCCAGATGTAAACAAAGCAGAGAAAACACAAATGCTGAGGACTGATCACAACAAATTAGTAGGTAAGACAAGACAAATACCTGTGGGAGCCTGCTCCCAGCTCCAGGCCCTGCACAAGCACTCTGCGGCACCATGGCTGCTACAGAGCCCCGGGCACAGCCCCCTGCTGTGCATGCACCCTGCAGGCTCACTCAGAAAGTTACTTAACCTTGGGCCAGATCCTCATCTAGAGAGCAGGCCGAAGGCAAAGCGCCCAGCTTGCCTTCCCTTTGTGGTAGCCATGCCTTGTGCTCCTGTGTTGGTACGCTAGGCAGCACCCCTCTGCAGCAGGCTCTGCAGACCAGCAGAACATGCAAATCCCAATTACAAAGGGACTCTGGAAGCGTAGCCCAGCTGCCAGCCACGCAGAGATTTCCAGTGCTAACAATTATACTTAAAAGCGCCACTACACGTTTGGATGCATTTACACATTCTCCTTTTACTCTCTATTTATTATTAATGGCAACTCAACTAACATCAAGGCGGTAGTGTGTTTGGCACTGTAGGTGCACAGAGGAACAGCAAGCTCTTGCTCTGAGGAGTTTACAGTCTAATTATAAATGACAGCAGATGGAGGGTGAACATTATGAGCTGTTCTGCTTTGCGTCAGGAAATTTAACTCAGGTAACAATTTTTAACCAGATAGAAGCACACAGATCATGTACTACAGGCTCGGCTGCAGACATATCCTTGTCAATCTTGTACACTGTAGTGACAGTGGCCACTTACAAGACAGACAACTGAGCCCCAAAAGATTCAAGGCCCTATAAGCAATCGGCTGTACGGAGGAAGCAAATGTGAAATTTAGCTTTGCTCAAGTCAGTCACATGCACGTATTTGAAACCAAAGAACTGAAGCTTATGCAAGCCCAGCACAAGCGTCTGGTGGCATTTTGAACCTCCTCACATGTTTAGTGTCATTCAAAGGCCACCATAAATGAACTGCCTATATAACCTCATATTAATCCAGCCTGGAGATCATAAAGTCACAGGTGACTGTCACAGACAGACATAAAATGATATCAAAACCCTAAGCAATACAGTTTGCCCACCAGAAGCCTATGTATACTGTCTGCTTGTTGTGAAACTGTGGCCTTACCAGCCTTTCACACACCTAAACAAATGCTGTACACTTCTGTGCCATGGTGGCTCAGCTGGCAGCCCAGGCTCTGTGCTGCAGGGCCCAACTGCAGACACCCTCTGAGGACCCCTCTAGAGCCTTCATGCAGGAAAACGCTGCAAGCTGGTCAGGAGATGAGCACAGAACAATGGGAGCTGCTTCCATGCAAAGGCATAGGCCACTGCTGTACAAAGGGACCCTCACAGCTGCAGCTTCAGAGCCAAGCCCAGGTAAGCATGCATCAAAAGGACCTGAACCTTGCTCCCCAGGATGGCATCTCATGTCATGGAGATGACTGGAGCAGGATGCCTGCATTCCAGCCTCTTAAGAGGCCATAACCCAGTACAAAAACCACGGCTTACAAGCTGTGCTTCAGATACAAGACATTAACATCATGCTGAGACTTCATCTGCTGCGTTTCCTACTGCTTTACAAGAGGACTTGGCCTTTGACTCTGCACACACCCTCCAGGACCAGAGACCTGCTGAGCCCTGCCAGGGCCCTGGGAGTTGCAGAACTGTGTGCTCAGACTGGTTTGCAAACACCAGCTTATGGCAGAGAGCAGGCAGTGCCAAGCACCATGGAACCTGCTGCTATCACAGGGTCAAGAGCCATGTTTGCTGATGCAGGCTATCACAGATGCCACTTCCAGGACTTTACAGAAAATGGGTACGTCGAGTCTTGATTCCCGCACGTGCATGCTGCTGTTTCAGGAAGATAGAAGAACCTAGCAAAATCCTGATTACAAGCTACTGATGTCCATGTAGAAGAAGGGTTATTTATTGCACAACACTGTGGGAATGACTGCATCAGCTGAGAGCTCTGGCCTTCAGATTTGTTTTGTTCCCAACAGTACATTCACAAAAAACTCACAGAACAGGAGCAAAGGTCTCCATGGCTCCCCAGTTTCCAAGGCCTCCCTGGGATGCCTTTACCCACCTCCCACGGTCAGGATACCTAAGGCTATTCTGACCCTTCCCTGTGCACCAAGAGCACCATATGTCACAAGTTGACAGAGGTGATCTTTCTCCAGGAGAACTATACCCGCAACACACCAACACTGACAACATATACTGCAAGGGCAGAATTCTTTCCGACTTTCAATCTCTAACACACCCTTCACAGAGGAAGACCTGCGGATCTCTCCGTAAGTCCCTGTCTGTGTCTTTCTTCTTGGGCTGCAGAGGCAGGCAGAGGGGAACCTGGTGCCCGTGCATGCTGATGCCCACCATCTTCCTGCACTCGAACCAGCCAGGAACAGATGGCCAGCAGTCACAAACAGGCCCGCCTTCCTGAAGTCCAGGCAGGCAAGCGAGCTACTGTTACAGAGGAACAGCACAAACAGGGGATATGCTTCACAGCACAGTAGGGTCAGAAAACCATTTTGCTATTGAAAGAATTAAGAACTGACTTATGACAGAATTGGACAATTAATCTTTTAGATTCCATCTGTGCCTGAAAGAGATTGTGCAATCTTCTTTACTCCTCAGCTGCAAAAAAAAAAAAAAAAAAAAAAACGGTAACTTGGGGGAAAATGCTTTGTATTTCACATGTCCCCTTCCTCAAAAACAAAGCCCTTGCCGGAAGGAGTGCTGACCTATCAAGATTTGTGAGAAGGATGTTCAAGGACTGCAGACACTTTGAATGTCTGAAACAAGGCATGATTCTCCCTCAGAAACCACCATGGATCAGCTAAGAGTAAACTGAAGGAGGATACAGCTGAATTTCAATACTACACACCTTCTTAGGTGCCATGCTGAGAGAAAGAAGTTTAAACCCTTGAAGGACAGAATATTAACTTGAATTGCAGCTCCCTGCTCCCTGGCTGGAAGCACCACGGCTTGACAACTGATGCAGAAAACAGAAGTAAAAGAAGGAGAATGGCTTGAGGATTTGCTACAATACATTTACAGTACATTTTGAAATAATCCTCAAGCCTCCAATCCATGAATCCAGTACTGCTTTCTTCAAATGACTTCAGACATTTTAGCAGGTCAAGGGTGACAACAGAGTGTATGTGGGCTTTGGTGACACCATACAAAATTGGCTGCAGAGCAATCAGCACCAGAAACAGAGGGTGAAGTCTCAAAGACAAAAAGGATGTTTTCCAGCTCCTAAAATGTGAACGGGATCTTCTAGGAGGCTCCTGCCTTTGCCATCAGGTACGTACCAACTCATGGCCAGGACTGATCCAGATGCAGCACATAATTTCATTTCAGCAACTCTCAAGTTCAGAGTGAAATTTCTGGCCAAAGCCAGAAATTGGAGCTGCACACTGGGACCAGGTGATGCAGAATAAGGACGCCCAAGTGGCTTCTTGTTGCCCTACACCCTCCACTACTTTGGGAAGAAACTGGCAGAAAACTTTCCCCTCAGGCTTTCAGCATACTCCAAGTAGGGAAAGGGCACCTCAGCTTGCAACATCACATGCCTGGTCTCCTCCTTCTTCTCTTCCACGTTAACAAAGCCTGTAAAGGACTACCAGCAGCAACTCCGGGCTAACTGTGCATTCACTGTGCAACCGTCCAAGAATTTGGACACCAATTGCCCGTCACCAGGCATCTCCAGGGAGAGGAGATTCTGAACAGTTCCTGCCAGTTTCAGTGTGAATTCAGCTGATTACACAACACTTAAAAAGCAGCCTAGGACACATGCGATACCCCACACAAATAGCCTTTGTATCAGACATACTGCACCTCTGCCTAGCCCAAAAAATGGCTACTGAGGCACAGTGTTGGCAATGCATCAAGAGTTTTCTTAATATGTGAACTGATTTCATGGGAATATTAAGGAACAAAGGAGAAACAAATACACACCATCAGACAACAAACACACAGCTATAAAATATGTTGAGCTGAATTCCACAAAGTGAAGAAAATATCAGAGCTCATCAGTGACCTCATACTCACTGTGGAGCACAGAACATTTAATTTCTGCATCTTATTCCAACAAAGTTGCTCTCATTTTCAGGCAGTTTGGCTTTTAGAATTGGACAAATGTGATTATGAATGATTTGCATGAGGGACTTTCCCAGGCATGCTTTATAAGCTCGCTAAGGCTTCTGAAATCGTGTCAGCCTTCTCTGCCTCACAGTAAAACGCTGAGATTTCTTTCCCAGAGAGTCGGGACTGTATGCACAGTATTTTGTTAGTAAGTGAAAACTTTTCCTATGAAAAACGTGCCAAAATTTGAGTATCCGTATTCCTCTATCTTCTCCTTTCTCATCTTTCTAGCTTTTCTCCCACAGTTCTACTGTCTTCAGTCCTGCAAGTAATTATTCTTAAGGCAAAAATTAGGAAATGTTCTTTCCAGGCATTTAGCACTGAACCTTTATCTGTGTCTATGAGCCCACTGAGAGTTTCACATAAATTCCAATTGCTTTTCCACTCAGCTCTTTTTCCATTCTTGAAGATGGTTGTTGCATAAACGACGGTAGGATTCTATTTTGTATTTACTTTTTCTGCTATATAAATTATCCATTCCTATCTGGTACTCTTTCCCTTTCAATGATTTACTTTCCTGAAGGGGAGGGGAAAGGAAAAAGCAAGCCTTGAATATACAAGTAAGTACACAGATAAGTGCAAGAATAGTTCAGCAACTACACACCACGAGGTGGAAATCAGAAATCAAAAGAACAGTATGCAGATAATAGAAAGTGTCCCTTGTTAGACACATTAGGAGGCTGCTGTGACATCAGACCTGTGGTCACAGAAGCCAAAAGCAGTTAAAATCTGTGGAGAACACTGCAGATTTGATTTAAGATATGCACTGAGTTCTCCACATTAGTAACTCTGCCATTATTTTCAATCTTGATTGATGTTTTAATGTTTAACTTAATTTTTGTTTTTGCTTTTTAAAAAATGAACACTAACTAATGGTTTCATTACAGTCTTAAGGATGGCTTCGTTTCATGTGCAAAGCAAACATTTGGTGAAGGGTGTGATTAAAGCAAAAGAAGTAAATGTTTTACAGAGATCGTTGAGTAGCTACTGCACAACAAAACAACTACTGAAATGCTGAAAATCTAACCTGAGTGCACAGATGCCCAACTTCACCTCTCTCCCATCTTCCTTTTTCCTTTCGACTCTACTCTTTTGCTTGTCATTTTATCCAAAACTGCAAGTGTATTGCAAGCAGAACAGTATTTTCTGTGCTGAAACAGGTTCTGGTGCACATTTTCTCAAGACGATGTTGCTAGTGGTGAGCAGGCTAAACACGGCTCACTCCAAGTGCCTTCAGCAAGCATGGTTGAGTGTAAAATCAAGGTGAGGGGAAGCAAAGCAGTACATTAGGCTTTCAGCAATGACTGAAGCAGCAGAGCTTACATTTACCTCAAGTGTTTACCCAGTAATTCACCAGGAAGTAAACAAAAGTTAGAGCCTAACCTAACGTTTAGACCTCCATCTAATATGGAAATTATGCCCAGACGCCAAACTACCAGAGGGAGGGGAACTTCTAATCCACTTTGTAGAGGAACACACAGTCCGAAGCCCAGGTGCCAGGCACTGGAGCCAGGGCAGAGAGATGCAGTGGATCCAGACTCAGTTTCAAGTCTGTGCCAAAGCAGGAGCATTGTGCCAGCACCCCTGCACAGCGGGGCTGCTGGGCGCTGGGGAGCGTTCCCTGCACACAGCTCTGGTAGAGCAGAGGCAGGTAGCAGCCCCACACCCGGCCATCTGCGCAGGGAGGTGCACCATTGTGCGTGAGCAGCGACCCAGGCATGATCTTTCTCTGGAGAAAAACTACCCTCAAGATAAAAGGGTGGTTTTCTGCTTGACAATGAAAATAATTACTGTGAGCAAAACCTTACATAGCTAGTTCCTGAGCTTTGAAATCTAGGGGGTTTTCCTCTCTGCTCAGAAAAGTTTCTAAAAAGTCTTCCCCGTTCCCCATCTGTAAGTGATAGTTTATGGAGAGGAAGGCAAACACAGACCTGGCAGTAAATCAGCCCTCAAACCGATCCAGAGCCCGTTACCAAGTGTGTTTTGCTACAAGTATGGCTTCACTCATTTCTGCAATGCATTGCAGGCTATTTCTGGAAGCTTTAAAAATGCACCATGCTTCTGCATTTTAATGCTCAACAGCATAGTTATTTCAGTTTATTAAGCAAAAAAAGAGAGAATCTGCTTAACTGCAACTGCCTTTCATGTCACAAAAGGACTAAGTCAGCGCAAAGCAGCCAAGCAGGAACCCTACTTAAGTTCAGCATGAAGTAAACCTTTTCAACCTCTTACACCAATTAGGATAATCTGAGTCTTTTGATGCTAAAATCCCCAAGAATCATATGGAAATCATAAAAAGCACAGCATTTAAAACAGATTCAGAAGGCAGATAAAATCATTTTTTCCTCCGTAGTATTTCCAGCAGAGCTGGGGGCACCATCAACTTTGTGCACCTCGTGCCACTTGTACAGCAGGGTCTGCTCTCAGCCAGTGGGCACGGAGTGGCCGTCTCTGAGAGCTGCCACACACTGAGGCCACCTCTGGGCCCTGGACACCAGCAGCTCCCAGCCGAGGACAGGAACCCAACAAGTACCAAGGTGATCAGCGGGCCGGCTGCCGCAGTCACAGCCTGGGATGCTGCAGTGGGTCTGCTGCAGACTGCCCGAACCGAGCAGCATCTGCTGAGAACACGGAGCTCCCATAAATGGAAGATAAAGGCATTGAAATAATGTGCCTGAATCCAGGCAATGACTTATTTTTCAGAAAAAAAAAGCACTTGAAACTTGCATTTTTCCTTTATCTTGGACTCTTTCTGAAGAATCCACATTTCAAAGTTTCCTGCTTCCAAGGAGGAGGAAGGTAAGAGTTCTGTTTGCCTCGACCATTCAGAAAAGACTATGGGCAAGAATGAGGGATGTTTTGCTGGACACAGAATTGCAAAGCTAGAGAGATGTTTCATTTTCCTTAAATAAAATCCTGATCAACTATGTTTTCCTATAAAACCTGACACAGCAATGAACCTCTGCCAGAAACAGACAGAGAAGGAAATTTTACAACGTTCTTCCAGTACGTAACATGGTATTTTGTGTAATGGGAGACGTTAAGCATGCCTTCTTGTGCAATACAAAGCATGGCGATAGGCTCCCCTACGGACCCAGCTACACACTTCTACTGTGAGTGGCTGAGAGGCTGCACAACGCCGCTCCCAAGAGACAAGGGGATGAGGAGGTGAAAAGATACCATGGGGTGAGAGTGGGTCAAAGACAACTCGAGAACCTTACACTGACATCTGAACAAACTGGGAAGTAAGCAAAGCTGTTCATGTTTATACAAGCAACTCGACTGTACGCTAACAGAGGACTAGGGTATGAAACTATGCCCTTATAAAGTAACGCTCATCTTTACTTATCTAACAGAGAAACACGGGAGAGGGTCAGAGGCTGCTGAAGGAAAAATATCCAAGTGTTAAGGCTGGAGAAACGGAAAACAAAGTTTAACTGAGATAGGAGTATTTGCAGATACAACACGCAAAAAAAAAAGCTTAAACACTGCTTGTTTTTCAATAAAAATATTTTTTTTTTAAATCTGTATTGTTGTTGGTGCTACGCACACCTCTGCAAGAGCCTCCTATTTAAATTGTCAGTTTGACAACCGATGAAAATGATGTTAAATAAAGATGGATGTTACAGCTACACAAATAATTGGTAGTACTGTTACATGTGAACGAATGCAAAGTCTTTCCAACTAATTAGCCTGATTTTCAGTTACGGCTTATGAAATCCTGATACCTATTTCACATTTCCCTTTATTCTTAAGGTAATGCTAGAACTATAATTAACATTAATTACAACTTTGTAAGTTCACGGTGCTTGAATTGCTTGCTATTCTCAGTATTTGTAGGAAACAAGCTGTGCAGTTCCTGACACAAATATTATTCCTTATTAGTTTCGCAGCTGAATAATATTCAGCCTGTAACAGAATCCTCTTAGGACTGAAAAGTGCTCTTGTGCACACGGATACACGCACAAAAACAACAACTGAAAGCTAAAAGCAAACTCGCCGAGAACTTCTGGGTCAGCTTTTGACATCACCCATAGGAATGAAATCAGACACCGACCAATCAGGCACGCCGAGGCTGGCAACACAAAATAAACAAAAGCTGGGCCCAGGGCTCACAATGAGGGAGGGAAGTGGAAGAGACTATTGTTCCAAAAGCTTTTAAATGATGTTGCTTTATTTATTTCTTTTGACAATGCCTGAACTGAATCTTTAAAAAGGGAAAGGCCCCTCCCCCACAGGATCTGTAAAACTGGGGTTGGGGGTTTCGCCGTTTGTTCTCCCTCACAATATTTTGCATGCCCTGCAAAGCGAACAGCGCTAACCCAGCGCGCTGTGTGGGAAGGCGACGTCCTTCCCAGCATCGCCAGAGAGGCTCCGCACCGGCGCTCAGTGCCAGCTTTTCTGAAAAGCAGGGTAGTCCAGGCACTCCACTCTTTTCAGAGCCCGACCCCAGTTCCGTGCCTCACAGGAAGAAGAGGTCTTTAGAAATCTGGCGCGGGGGCAAGAAACGGGCGAGATAGCTACCCAGCTGCCTGCTCTGCGCAGCCATAGCTGGATCTGCCCCAGCCCCAACTCCTGTGTGAGACCACACTCAGTCACTCACAGAGCAGGCCGGGGGACGATGCCCCACGCGGCGTCATCGTGGCGGCTAACGCACAGCCGATGATTCACTTCTTGGACACTCCGGCCTGTCACTGAACTCAAAAGATTTAGCATTGGAGAGTTTTGTCAGAGTTCAGCTCAGCTGAACAAAGCTCACTGAATGACTTGAATCCTCTCAGTGCTTCCCCAAGGAATTAAAAAAAAAAAAAAAAAAAAA
>JACDJE010000170.1:762530-791518 GCA_016647715.1 Pavo muticus | reverse complement strand
AAAAAAAAAAAAAAAAAAAAAAAAAAAAAAAAGATCAGGAAGGAAATCAGACCCCCTCATCTGGGAGAGAAGTGCTCCCCAAACTCGGCTCATTTCCCTTTTCCTAGTTTTCAGGTAGAAGAGAACTCCCTTACAGGTAGAGGCTATTCAAAGTATATTACAGATATGAGTATCCCTGCAAAACTCCCATGTGGGAAGCGCAGTCCTTCCCAGTGTGAGGCCACAGGCTGTCTCTGACAAAGGCACCGGGGTAGCAAGTCCCCAAGAGTGTTCCAAGTGGCCAGCTTCACCTGTTGGAAGCCCACTGTTCACGTGACTGCTAAAACCTACCCTTGGATTACGGTATGAGGCCTCAGCAGGGGACTTCACCCAGCAGGTTTTGGGCAGAGCTGCAGTGAGGACCTTGCAGGCACATGGGCAACGCTGGCACAGGCAGCGTCTGCGTCCCAGCGTGCATCCGTCCCCCTCTGCCTCAGCACAAAAGCACCGCTGGCACCCACGCCACTGCCTTTTGTCCTAAGCTTTTATTCCACGCTGTGTGGGGCAGGAAGCAACCCCACAGCACAGGGGCTGTGCAGCACTTGGGGCCTTTTGCTGACTGTGAGCTGTGCGGAGGCAAAGCAGAATGAAAGCTTTGGGATTCAAGAACTATCACTTTGAAGCATATGGAAATCTAACATTAAACTTAAAATTTTCCAGCAGCAGACATGAATCCAGATACGTATCATTTTGCAGATATGGAAAAATACAACCAGCTATCTTTGACTCGCTGCACATGCAAGCCAATAACTTTTCCTACAGAGTAGGAGAGCAAAGATGAAAATGCCAAAGGACTGTTAACCTTTAGAGACACTTTTTAACAGATAAAACAACTCAACGCAGATAAATTGGAATAAAATTTAATCAATCAGCCATTCCCCAGCTATGCTTACCGGAGGAGAAAAACTTACAATTAGGAAAGAAACAGCAGAAAACGCAGACATCTTAAATGGAGCAAGCTCCCATCTCTGCTGCACAGCTTCCCTGATGATACCAAATACTGCAATTCCCAAGAGCTGCATTACTGACTTGCTGTCTTAACAGCCCTTTTATGAGTAATCAGTGAAAGAGAACGTTTAAATAATGTTTTGGAGCATGTACTATCTGAATTTGACTGTTGTTCTGTAATTTAGGGAAAGATGATCCCAACTTTATGATTTACATCCCTTAATTGAAATCCCTCAATCAGCATTCTTATTTTCTGTGTGGTAGCTACGACCCACTAATTCACATGCTCCAATACAGTGGTTAAGAATATATAATCCTTTAATCTTTTGTTCTGCGACTCCACCCACAACTCCTGGCACTACCTTCAGAACACAGACCACAATGGGTCAAATGAGCAAAATGCTCAAGTGAGACTGTCACGGGCAGCAATCTGTTGCCAAAAGAGACGTGAAAGTTACGTAGGTGCCAAGGTGAGTACAGGAATCCTGATTTTTAAGTGACAGATGAGGAATGTGTCAGCATACATCTAAAAGATGATGTTAAAAAGAAGTTTAAATACGCATTACCGAAAAACAGACTCTTCTATTCAGAGCATTGTTGGTCATTTAAATAATACTCTTAAGTTATGATAACCTATATTATGTTTTATCTTCATCTAAACTTTTCTTTGAATGCTTTTGTGATTTTCCATTATATGCAAGCTGTATGCATGTCACCATTTCATCTCTCACTTTTCCTGGAGAAAGCTAAACCACTGAGTGGATAGCTGGCACTGCCTATGCATCCAAAACACTTTATCCTTATGCTTTATCCTTTTTTTTTCCCCCCTTCCTCAACAGTATTTTTTCTACAGATACAGCAACGATTGTCTTAATTTTCAGCTAGTTCAGTTCATAATTAATTCATTGCAAGTTAAGAAAACAATTAGGAAAGCAGGAAAGTTTGTTTTCTTCTTTTCATTCGTTAATAAAATTGAGATGTACAACAGCAGACATCAGTAGTTCAAGAACCTTGAAGTATATGGTGTCCAGCAACAATCAGCACAACATCAAGGTACCAGTTTTGTGCAACACTTCAGGTTTAAAAGCACAACATGTTCCAAGATCCATATTTTTTTCTTGCGTGCCAGAACGTCAAACATAGTTAAATTGCTTTAGAAATTTAAAGCAGTCTTTAAATATTGCTTTTATACATTGCAATTGAATTCAAACTACAAAATTTTGCTACACACATCACAAGATTTTTTTTAATCTATTATTTCTATTAAGAAAGGTGATTCACTATTTTCTAGCGTAATAAGAATGTAAAAATGTGGCATTGTGGATAAATGCATGGTAATCTGTGCACAAGTGTTTAAAGAAATCCAATTCTGTTTAACAAAAAGGTCTGGTTAGCAAATGATATTGCCCAGTAAAATTGAGCCTTTGTTTAGGAAAGTAACTGGAAAGCAAAAATGCAAGACAAGACTACACTTAATTATTTAAATCAAAGCGCTCTGTTTGCTGATTTAAATGGTGATTAATTTAAATCCTTGATTTTAATCAACTCTGGATTGCATAAACATCACGTTAATAAGAGGGAGCAGTAGCTTCATCACCTGAGAAATCACTCATGAAAAGAACTGTGACAGAGCACAAAGAAGGAGTGCAGGAGCTCATTAACGGGTATCCCCTCAACTGCCCAAACTCTCCAGTTTCTCCCACAGAGAAAGAGAGAAGACAAGTGTGTGAGCAGGAGGATGTCTGCACAGGGGTGCGAGCACATAAGAACATACACAGGTACTCTGACAAAGTGACAATGATAATTTTCGTGAAAAGTAGGATTTCACTCCTCAATCCTGAATAAAACAGATTAATAAGATATTCCAATTGTTTTTATTTATTTTGTTATGAAGGTCCCTATAGTAGTCCACTAGCTGTATCTTGGAGCATATTCCCTGCTGGCATTAACAAATGTGTCGTTTAAATGGAAAGCTATTCTGAATTTTATACCAAAATGGATTCAGCTCCTCACTCAGGTACTCCCATCCAGCTCACGCTCCTGCTTCTGCCCAATCCTGGAATCTGCATTTCTTCCTTGATAGCAAGGAGCTGAATAGAACAACCCAAGCAGTACAAGTTACTGTGGAAGAAGACTGCTCCTCCTTCTCTAGAAATCCACTGCACTGAGAACAAGGTGATCAAAATACCAGTACAGTGACAGTGGGCCATGAAACAAGGTATCTGACAACACAGCCTACAGTGTATTTACTCCAAGGATGCTTTGCTATCTTCCATGAGAACATCCTCTCAAATAATACTATTTATTTTTCAACAGAGGTCCAATTATAATTAAAATAAATACAAGCAGGTAATCCTTTCTTCTTTCTCTTTCACAGCTTGATTGTGAAGGACACAAATTATTCTGGTCGAGCTCACTTCTAATAGAAACTCCTTTTCTTTCTTGATTTTATAAGAAAGTGTTTTACAATCCAGAGAGGATGAGTCATCAGAAAATCTTTGTCTAGTTGCCAAAAACCTGCCCCTCTTCATTAGGAGCATAAAGATAAAAGCTCTTACAGTACATTAGCTGGCATACGCCTACACAGACAGTACAAATAAATTAATTGTGCCTAGCCTCAAACATCCAAAGAGGTGTAGTAGGAGCTCAGTCCATCTTGTTTCATTAACAAATTAAACTGTAATAGAGCATCAACATATCTCTTATGTACATAAGCTTGGCTGTTACACAGAACGGTTTTGCAGGTATCACCCTTCCTTACATTCATATTTTGTAGTTCTTCTAATATTTACATTACTTTGCATATATTACATAAATTCCAAAACAAATAGTATATGCTGGGAAAAAGCAATGGATATTGGTAAGCCCACTGGCCACCCTACAATGCTACTCAGAAACTTGCTAGGCCTTTGGAACCCAAGACTGGGGTAGTGACGTTCACTGAAAAGGGTATGACAGTATTTCACACATGTAAAAGCTACACGTTGTTTTCCATCTGGGAAGGACGGAGAGCATTTTTGGAAGTGTGAGCAGACTGCGAGTGAACTTGTATGTTCAGGTTCATTTAAAAAATGCACTAGTTTGCTATTTATAAAAATTATATATACACTTGTATTTTACAACTCGGCCGATGAGAGAGCAGATCTAAAGGAAAGTCGTTTTCTAAAATAACATGTGTGGATTGGGGGCCAGAATTACTGGAAATAATCAACATTTACCATCGAACTCGTGCCACAGACAAACTGTTTTCCTTCTGGAATGCTCACAATCTTTAGCATGAGAAAGTTATACACAACCAACTTGAAAAACGAGTTTAACTCTACTTAGCCACAAGCTAAGATTACACCCTCAAACACACCTTTCTAAGATTTCTTATGAGAGGTTTGTTTGTGCAATCCAGTTAAGGGCAATTTGTTAAAATTGCTCTGTGATTTTCTTTATCCTTTAACTGCATAATTTAAGGAACCTGCATTTTATAAGTTCAAAGAATTTTTTTTTTTGTAATTACGTATTTCTATCTGTTCTTACCTCCTGAGAAATAAAAACAGTTGTGGAGAAAGAAAACAGAAAAAAAAGAATAGAAGAGAGCTGCTGAGCTCAAACTATCATAGAAATCAACTTCTTAATTAAAGAGAACAAAGAGCAAGTGACATAAAATACATCGGTTCAAAACCACCTGCAGTCTCTGCATTACCGTTGCTCAATATTTTTGGCCTCTAACATCAGGGTGACAAGAAGCCAGAGTAAAAACCAAGGCAGTGACTCCTCCAAAAACTGAGTGCCACTAGAAGCCAGCAGCTCCCACCTGTCCCCCGACAAAGAATTCTCCCCTCTCTGCTTCCACCAAGCACGAGGCCAAGCAGGTTACAAGGCCCCTTCCCAGGGGCAGCAGGGCATGGCTGCGGCTGTGAAGTTCTGGCTGACTTTCAGCCAGGGCTTCCTTCCAGCTTCACCCCTCCTGAGGTGTCACCTTGTATGTCAGACCGGAGATACTTGTCATCCCTTGGTAACTCAGGAAGGCACAGTGCTGCTCTCTGACACCAGGAGCTGTTGCATGGGATCATGGAGGCGGACGCAGCCTCAGCGGCTCCCAAGCAAGCTCCAAACCACACTTGTCGAGGCCACCTCACAGCAGCGTGGGGCTCACCTCTCCCACTGCACAGCTATGTTTTTTCCCAACATGGATTTGGACAGGCAGAGGCCAGGGCAGACGTTCAAGCCCAGACTTGCAGCTTCACCTGATTAATCAATCCGAGGGAGATCCGGCAGCTGCAGCCACAGGCAGCCAGCCCAAGAGAGAATGGCAGCCATGCGCCAGATAACACAACAGTAACTCACTTCTCCATGCAGCACTCCAGTCAATAACTTTCTCATAGGCCTGCCGTACTCAGCACGCATTGGTTTACACAGCCTCTTTCTGTAAGCTGCACAGCCCCTACCGGGTGGGCCAGCAGCCCCTCAGGCAGTGCCATAGCCCACCCTGCTGCTGGGGAAGCAGGAGACGCCTGTGGCAGCTCTGCAGGCAGGGAGGTGACGGCGGTGCCTGCGTGGGCCTATGGTGCAGCCCAAGGCCCCACAGTCTCTGTCACACAGAGCAGGACCAGCCCTGCAGCCTTCAGACGATGTGTCCCATTTTATTTTTTTCCTTTACAAAACGGTGCCTCATTATTGCAGAATGATGCGAGTGCTTAATTAGTGCTACAAGTTAATCACCGCGCCTGAAGAGTTTCCCTCTCTTTCATGGAAAAGTAAGCCAGCCCCACTTCCCGTTATCCAGCTACCAGCATCAGCTCCAACAAAGCACCATCCCTGGCCGAAGCCGACCACAGCCATCACACAGATACGTAATGTCTGATGTGTAACTGTAGATATCCTCTCTTTTATGGGGTTAATACTTGCCCTTGGGGATAATTGTGCAGGACCTTAGATGAGAGATTTCCATAAAAGGCGGTAAGAGTCACCCAGCTAAAACCACACATAACTCAGGCCAGTTTACCCCTTTGCTTTATTTAAATATCTCCTTTTAATGCATCAATTTAAAGGCACCATGCTGCCAGCGCTCCAGGCAGGCAGCTCTTCTCTTGCAACCAAATGCGTCTCTCCAGAATTTAAATTTGCATGCATTTCACAAGTGTATCTATTTGTAGGCCTCCTGGCTGTTAGAAAACAAAGGCATAAATCCATATTCTCCATTGTTGTTGGCAAGCCTGCAGTGGCAGCCCTACTGCACCCTTTGAAGCAGCACCAGCCTGCAGCGGGGGGTCAGGCAAGTAGGGGCTTTGCCCACTGAACTAGACGTCATTGTGCTGGATAGCAGTACTGACATTTCAGAGCACTGGCACTGCTCCCAGTGACAGTCCCCGGCCACCTTACCAGCAGACCCAGAGAGAGGGGAATGTGCAGCCACCCAGATTTCCCACTCTGCTTCCCTGCAGAATGGTGCCGGCGCTGATTCCTGCCATCCTTGCTAGGGCTTCTGCTGGCCTGGAGGTCCACACCCCACGCACAGGTAGGTAAAGCAGGGAGCAAGTCACATTATTTGTGTCTTCTCCAGATCACTAAGCTTGGCCTTCCATTTTAAGGGGCTAATCATGTTTTTATAGGTTTAGTTCAGTCCTTTCTAGCATACAGTTACCACAAAGAATGCTGGCAAGGCAAAAGTTTCAGCAAGGCTGAAGAAAGCCCTTTTTAGAGCAACTTTGGTTTTAACATTAAAAAAAAAAAAAAAAAAAGAAGAAGAAGAAGTGCAAAGAGTAGCAAAAGCAAGGTGGGAGTTTCATTGACTGCATGCTCCATTCTCCAGCTACGTATACAAACTTGTTTCTTGGGCAAGGAGAATTTTTGTGGATAGGAAAAAAGTAATTCCACCATCCATTCAGTCTCTGAACATTTTGTTTTTATAAGGCACACAGGTTTTGTCAATTCAGGTTACCTAAGAGTGAAAGTTAGGTCTCATAATCCCTAATTCTATTGCCCATTACACACCATCTGGTGACACAGTTGAAGATAATCTGATTTTTATCTTTCAAAAACATCACGTAGCCATATCATATGGAGCATGCAATACAATAAGTTACATAGTTCAACAGAGTGCTTCTGTTTAGTTTACAGATCTAGAGTCACTCTCAGTTAACCTGACAACACTTTTGGGCAGGGTGTTTTGTTTGTCATCCCCGGCTGAGGTTTCTGTTTAAGTTACACCTGAAACACTACCAGACTAACGTCTAACCAGCTTTCAAGAACCTGTTCTTGGAATTCAAAGCTTTGCATCTAAATTAGAACAAATACCATGACAAAGCAGTTTAGTGTCTCAGAAGCAATGATGTCTTATTGCAATATCTTTATAAAGAAGAGCCTGATATAATTACAGACTGTGTGTTCAGTCTGATGCAGGAGTTCTCAAATATTTCAAGCAGATTCTGGGAGCTTGCCATGAAGAGCTCTTTGCAAGGTAACGGTCCATCAATATATCTGCAGGTTTGCTTTTGTCACTTTATTTTCAGTCTCCAAAAGTAATCAAAATAGTTAGTGGGTTGCCAAAAGTTATAACCTCACAGACATCAAGAAAAAAAAGAGAATCAATCATGCTGGGCAAAAGAAAACTCTTACACAATTAACCCGGGGAAGTGAAATAGGACATCTGCTGTTGCTCAAGTCCTTTACCCAACTATTCCAGTGGCCCTTACATTCTCCAAGGCCAAGCCTTCCAACAGCAATCTCACCTTCTGAGGCACAAGACACACCCAGAACATTTTCAAGAGGGGTGGAAAGCGGTAACAGAAGATTTCTGCAATTTGCAGTCAGGTTCTTCTGGGAAGATGACATATTTCTAGGAGACTATAACGTACATGTACATCTGTGCCTCTGAGATAATCACATAATCAACTTTCAAATCTAGATAGCTATTTTTCCCTGCAGATTTTTATTACTTTCTCTTCCTGGAATAATTAACTATTTTGGGGATTAATTTTTTTAAAAACTTTTGATAACACTTAATTATCACTGCACTTTTCCACATCATTTCAAAGCAGGAAGGCCAGCTTTAAATCAGGCTAACAGATTATTGTGTCCTTTTGCACTGGCAGTTTTCATTCCTGTCAGCCTCTGGACAAGCCAAAGCACATCCCTAGAATCATCTCATTTATTGATACACCTGCATCACTCACCAGAATTTTCCACAGTCTCCTGCCTTGTTTGAGGAGAGGGAGGCAGTACTGCTCTGGTGAATGACAACTCCCCATGGAGTTTTCAGTTGCTGGGATGGCAGAGCCTGCACTGCAGGGAAGCACAGAGCATTTCCCAAAGCTCTGTGAGCACAGGGAAGATACACAAGACCCAGGTGTAAGGTCACAGGTGTCCCATTACACTGCTTCTCTCTCACGTGCACCTGTGGAGCCCAGAAGGCACCAGACCTCATCCCCAAACCATGGAGGGTTTCTCCCATTTCTTCTGACCTCTCAATCTGATTGTCCCACCCTTGCTCCCTCTGACCAGGCTGCCCAGTTCCCTATGCCTGTCAGGTATGCTCTGCTACTGGATGGGATTTGAGTAAAAGTGCTTAAGTATTGGCAAGCATTTTCTTCAATGAAGACAAGCTATGAACTAGGCAATCATATTTTCAGCTGCGCTGCCTGCCAGAAAAGCACACAAACTTCCAATAGCAAAGAAATGAGGTCATCTTGGTCAACTGCCAAAATCAGCACATTTCCTCTTTTGGTTCTGGATGCTGCACCTACACACTCCATGATGTGCAAGAAGTGGTGAGAGAGAGGTGCAGTCCCAGAAAAGACAAAAAATTTAAATAAAAATAAACCAGTGAATGTTATTCACCAAAACAAAAACAAAAAACACACTAAAGAGAAAAAGCAAAAAAAGAAGAAAAAATCCCTGATGTCCTATGACCTCTTCCTGAGGATTTACTTAATTAAAGTCCAGTCTAACCTTTCTAAAAAGGCACTGATATTGCAGAAATGTAAAACCTCGATGAATTTAATAGACTCACATGAGGGATGTAGCTTTTGGTTAGACAGCTACACTCAAATTTAGCAGATCAGGTTTAAAATTTGGCCTCCTCACAGGGCTTCAGTAAGATCCTTCCCTTGCCAAGGACCCTATCTTCTGCATGTCTTGTCTATTTAAAAAGTAAATTTTCATGAGTTAGGAACATGTCTTGACATCAAAGCACAGTCTGGAACAATGTATTCCAGATGCTTTAATTGGGCCTCTTAATGCTAACGCGGCACAAACAAATGGCAGTAGTAGTAGTAGTAGTAATAATAATAATTACCTCCTAAGACTTTATTTTCAAGTTAGCATCTGCCAAAAATGTTAGAAAATGATTCTTACTGTGGCAACTACTCTATTTATGTGCATAATTTACAAGAAGCTCATCTGAATAATTTGAATTTTTTATTAAGACTATTTTCTCATTTTCCATTGAGAAGCCTTCTTAGATTCTGACTCACATTCGGCCTTGTAGGGAAGAGTGCCAAGCATTTGTTTTTCTTATGTATCCAGTAGTTATGTGACTCCTGCATTAAGCTTAGCAAAGCCAGGACTGAATAGGAACAAACTTTAATTAATAAATACATTTCTAACTTCGCTGCGACTTTAAGAAATATATATCTTTCATGTGGGGTAGTGGAAACATGCCAGGGAGATCTTAAAAAGAACAAAACACAACAAACAACACAACAACAACAACAAAAAACCATCCACACCACTTAATCTAATTTTTCCTGCACCCCTTCTTTCTTTCTGCCTTTCTCAAAATAGGGTTGGGTGAACTCAAACCTATTGAGCTAGGCTGAGCTACTTTCACTTCAGGTTTGCCAGAGAAAAGTTGCTGGGGCATCATGCTAAGCTTTCCACTTTTGAGATAAATATGAGTTTCTTAGGTCAGTTTCATGAGGGGCACAGCAAGAGTCTCATATACTTTGGCAATTCAACTGCAGATTTTACTCTGTGGCAGCTGTTGCCGCTTCATTACAAACAACAGTTCACTCTGAAGTTCTCTTAAGAAGTTTACAAAAGGGACAGTATGTATGTGACGTCCTGCTGCAGTGGTGCAGTCAGACAAATGGCCTTTGACTCTCACCTTCCTCATCACACAGATCCAAACCCAGTTCTGCACAAAGCAGAAATGTAATTTGCCTGCTCTTTTCCTGATGACACTCCCCTCCGTCTATTTGACGATCAGAGCCAAAGAACCAGCTTACTTTCCTTGGGAGGGTCAAATTGGCAGATGAACTGTAGTGAGGAGAGGAAACATGTTAAGTATGAAAACATTCTCATAAGCCCTCACAGGAAAAGGATGTAGCTAACAACAAAAGAGAATACTGTGTTTCTCTGCCAAACCTTATTATACAAGATTATGCATTTCCCAAACTTATATTTATACCAGTTAAATATTGGCAGTACTACATCTAGAGGAGCCATATTCCCAAATAGCCCTCCTGCATTCTCCATGTTAGGTCAGCTCTGAAGGTTTCTTTCTGAGGTTAGCAGTAGCTACATGTATCACCACCCTACTTGACTCAGGATACCACAAGAGTGCTGGGACCTACAGGGTGAAGCACTTTACTGCTGCCTGACCAGTCCTGTGACAGATCCATCAAGGCCCATCTCCAAGAGCCATTCAGGAAAGGCTGTCAAGACCACCTGCAAGCAATCTTCATTCACCAGACCCTCTCCTGCAGTATGGATGGGCCGGCCTCCTGCCAGGCACACTGTTTGCTGCACAGTTGGAAGACTAATTACTTAAGGTTCGTCTTTCCTATTCCAGGCTTGTTCCAAGCACTTCTTCAATTTTGCAAAGCTGGTACAGTAAAGCCAACAAGCTGATAGAAGTACGGTGCAGGCATAGGTTTAACTGCTTGTCTTTGCTTGGCTCAGTAGCCATATCATTTGTGGTTTCACTAAAAGGCTTCAGTTCTGACCATTCCCAACAAGCTTCCTGGTTTTCTGTACCTTTCTAGGGAACAATCAGAAGCAGATTTCTGATGACCTGCTGCTGGTCCAAGCATTATTCTCAGAAACCCACCAGCCAGTGGAGACTGATTGAACTTCCCTACTTTGTACATCCGTGGACATGTCTGCCAAACGGCTGATAAGGCCGCACTGGGGATTTTCCCTCTGCACAGGCTGCTGCAAAGACGTTCATGTGCAGCCCTCAGTTTGCAGTCGGTGTCCAGTTGTTGGGCAGAATGCTCAGGTCAATACCTGTACTCAATTCTACAACTGCAAAAGGAGAAAGAAATGCTGCTGGCAGGTTGTTCTCAAAAAAAGGATCCAGGGGGCTCTGAAAGGTGCATTATCCTCACAGATCTGGAACTGCTGCACACAATGAAAGTCTATTAACAGTTGGTTGTAAAACACACCCAGAGATTTTATGTTCTAAATTATGTATATGATTGTTTTGCTTGTTTGCTGACTGTGAGCGTAGCGGGAAGTCTACATCACTGCTATTACACCTCCAACTAAGGATTTCTTAACTGTTGCTTAAATTAAAAAGAAAGACAAAGACAAGCCCTCAGAATAATATATCAGAAAGCTGTGATAATTCTGTGAGCGGCCTTCAGTACTGACTGGTAGCTCTTCTGGTCCTACACGAGTTCCAACATGTTACTTCACAGCAGCAGCAAGGACTGAGGCCTATGCATCAGTTTCACCGCTTAAAAATGGTTCTTTACATACATTTTCATAGTAAAGCACTTTATAACTATTACCCAATTACTGCTTACAGCATTAAGTAACAAAGTATTATTACTACAATTTTACAGAAGGGAACAAATCATGAAATATGAAATACTTATGCCGTGTTTGCGTAGGCTTTCTCATATTAATTAATTATGAGACGTAATTACACTCAATCTTCCCATTCCAAGCCAATTACACAAATTTGTGTAAAATGAAGAAGAAGGGAAAACTTTATCTCAGAGACAATCATTCATACTGACAGTACTTCCACAAAGATACATAGAATCGCAGAATCATAGAATCACAAGGTTGGAAACAACCTGCAAGATCACCTAGTCCAATCATCCTCCCATTACCATTGCTACCACAGGACTTCCCAAATATTAACTCACACATCCAATGCAACAGGATGGATTTTTCTCTCATTTTCCCCAAGTACTCCAACACGAGCTAACAACAAACAAACCAAAAAACAACCACGTTCAAGTCACCGAGTTACAAGAGTTCTAATCCAGCAACATAAAACATGGGTTGGTAAGAATCATCACATACGTGCACACTGCAAAATATTTTTAATCTTTCTGTTTGTTTTGAATCTACAGTAATTTTGTTAGCTGTATTCTACAGGGAGAATGCTACACATCTAAAGATCACTTTAGAAGTTTTTGTTCCACCGAACAATCTATAAACACTTCCACATCCCATGTTGACATGTTAATTCATGATCTCCCACAGGGAATCACAACACATGTCAATGCCTTCAACAGCAATAGCATTCCATGGGGTGCTACTCCTTTTTGCAAGTCATGGTTTTCACAAGAATGGACTAAGCCAAGGAAAACCAGCCTTTCTGTATTAACACCAACTGATCCTCCCATAAACAGCACTCATTTGAAATCAAGGGAGTAACAAGAGCAATTATTATCTTTGGAATTTTCTTTATAGAGATCTATGAGTTCCAAGTACATCTACTTGATTAAATTGGAGAGACACAGAACTGACCGATATTTATCGTAATTCTCGATCAGGTATGTTTTAAATATACATTCTTCCTCATCAATCCAAGCTTTGCTGCCTTCTTTGGTGTGTAGCAAATGATACTGCCATTAGGCCATGGAAGAATAACTACAGGAAGAGATACACGAGGCATTCAGAAGAATGACCTGAACTTCTATACCTAGTAACAACTTCCCCTCATCCAAGGAAACTCCTCCTTTCCCCCATTCAAAGGAGATGCCATCTGCCTCGGTTTAAGCACAAGGCATGGATGGCCAGTCTGTTCTCCTGCAAGTCTTCAAAGGGACACAGCTCTTTCCTCTGAATATATTGAAGACTAGAAGCCTTCTTTATTCAGACAGGCTTACCAAAAAAATCTAGAAACCAGCTACATATCGAGCCCACCTAGTTTGGACCCCTTCCTCTAAACTTCCTAACAAACTCTTCCTGAGCAAGCTATAAATTGCAAGCACAAACCTACATCTATTATAGTATTGTTAAACCAAATATCAGCACAAATTTGGTGTGAATGACAGTGATGTGTTTTCTATTCTTTTAACGCTAACCCCTGAGCTTAATTATTATATTTAGTGTCTAGAGCATCAACACTTCCTACACAGCACCCATCATCAGTCCAGCAATTAATTGCATACCACTGACCTTCAGAGAGCACCATGGAAATTTTATTACTGTACAATTCAATTACATTTCATGTAACCCTGCTCCACAATCACGTTCTATTATTAAAAAATAAAACTGTGCTTAGAAAAAGGGATAGTTGAGCGAATCAGACTATTCATAATTCACAAGAATAGAAAACATTTCACAGAAAGCTTTGCAGGCTTAATACGAGATGAATGTTACTAAGATTCACATTATAGACAAATGTGGAATGGAAAACATCCCCTGAAGTCATAACGACAGCGTTACGAAGCACGCTATTTAAAAATGTCCCTTTCCTTTTAGCCAGAGCCCTATGGTAGAAATTCAGCTGAAGAAAGTCAATTAATTGAAATGGTGATTCCACAAGTGAGGAATTGGAGGTGTATGATGAAACAGTTACAGGAAAAGACTAGGCAATTCCATATAGTATTCAGTAGTAAAAAAAAAGAGGGCTAGCAACCATGACCTAGGCCTCCTACCTTGGTGCTTACCTTTCTGCAAGTTTGCTGCTTTGAAGGGGCTATATCCTGCTTATGTCCTGCCTTAGTCTCTGCTCCTGTTTTAAAGAAAATGCTACAACTCAGCACATTTCTTCTACATTCAGGAGTCTCTGCTCCGTTTCAAAACAAAAGGTTCACAAAATAAATAATTATTGCACGACTACTCTAATTTCAATCTGGCATACTAATATAAGAGCTAAAGTAAGTCAGGGCATGAAGACTGTCTCTCAGAATCGAGGGCTGCACCAGAATGAAATAACTCATTACACCCAGGATTTCAATGCTAGCCTCTAATTTCCCAGAGTCCAGAGACTCTGCAGCCCCCCAGCTCCGCACTAACACACCAGTGGCAGGCCCAGAGAAAGAAAGGGGCTGGCACGGCAGACAGCATGGGCTTGCACGAGTGCCCTGAGAGACGCCTGTCATGGTAGTTTTCCCCATCCTTGTGCATTTTTCAGTCCTCCAAATTTCTTGTTGCCAGCTCGCTGCCTCCACCAAGTCCCATGCATCACAAGGTGAATCACCTATCCTCTAAAGTCAAAACCCAGAGAACGCCTAAAGATAACAACAGAGTAAACCAAAGGTCACCAACAAGTGGCCTAGCGAGTCAAATGAGAAGGTATTACATGGACTTTACAATCACATCACCTGAATATCTTACTCAATTTTCCACACACAATGAAAAAGCTCTCTATCATAGCAAATTACACAGCTGTATGAGGGCTTCTCCTAAAGTAATGCCTCCTATTTTATGATGTTGGCCACAACATCAGAGGTGGATGTTGGTGGTGTGTTGAACCTTCTCACCAACATCCCATTACATGTTGTTGCTGTGTGACAAATGACAGCAGAGGGGAAATGACAGAATGGCATCTGACATGAAAGTGCTGATGAAGCAAAGGTGTGTCACGGAATTCCTCCATTTGGAAAAATTTGCACCCACCGACATTCATCAATGCTTGCTGAATGTTTCCAAGAGAACCACCAGTAGATGTGAGCACAGTGATCTTCTGGAGTAGGTTTTCATAAGGCTCTTGCTCACTGTTGGCAAAAATGCATGGCTAATGGTGGTGACTATGTTGAAAATGTATGTTTTGTAGCTGAGACTTTGCTCCACCGAACAGTGTTATTGTGCTCTTTGTATCTGTTGTAGTTTCCATGGAAATAAATAAGAGACATTACTTTCAGAGCGACCTATGCACATTTCAGGCAATGCACTTAATCTCATCAAATCCCAGATAAAATTGGTTTTACTGTGTCAATCCTGTGTCAGACCTCCTTTGGGTAAGGACTTGTAAACTACACCGCCAATGATAGTGGGATTATCCAATAAACAGAACTCTTCAACAGCACTTCGCTTTAAAGAATTGCCTACATATTAAATGAATTGTGTTTCTGAGGCAATTCACAGCTATAATAGTATTGACTTGTTTTTGTTTGTTTTTTTTTTTAAACAAAGTTCTTTCAAAAAAAAAACACAGTTGAAATCATCAGTTCATTACTACCTTTTATTTCTTCAATAGAGCAGGAGAAATCTGAAGTGAAACCGGCTTTGATGAATAAGATTTCTCATAACCAAATTCAGTTTGCCCCCCCACCACTCCCCCCCAGTCACAAATGTACGCAGACCTTGAACAAGAGAAGAAATATATATCAAGTGATCCTTCAAGAAAGCACACACCATTTTATATCTCCTTTGCTGCAGAAGCCTGCGTTACAAACCAGTTCGGCAAATGAGCACATTACTGAGATGTTATGGGCAAGGCTATGCTTTGGAGACAACAGCACTGCTGTTTGAAACCAAATTCAGAATTTCCATCAGTTTTGCCGAGACCGGTGCTTAGATACTCTTGCGGCCTAATGACAGAACATACATATACACATACACACACATAGATATATGCACTAAGCTAAGGGTCCATGCAAGTGCGGATTAAACAGCATTACATGCTCTTTCTGATGTGTTGTTGTCATGTAGAATACTATTTTTCTTGATTTTTTTTTTTTTTTTTTTTTTTTTTTTTTAATGGGGTGAGGGTAACGTTAAAGAAAAAGTAAGAGTCTCAAGGATCAGAATATATCAGAAGCCTGGCGGTACTGAATACATCTCTGTAACCATGAATATGTACATCAGCACAAGCACGCACACACATTAAGATTTAAGTATTTTGGAAAACAGTCACAACAATAACAAAAATAATGAAAAACCAATAAAACTTCAACAGGAAGACTCATTAAATTAAGACTTAAACAAGGCTTTCATTTGCATAGATCACTTACGGCAACAGCAATTCATGAAATTCTTCCATGAAAATTGTGCTATATATTGTCTAAAGTGACACATTCCTTGCAGATCACAGTGCCTTTCTCATCCTGCTAATAAGATAATCTGTTACATGAGGCTTACAAATCCATTTAAATTGATTTTAATTAACAAATCAATCACCAGCCACTGATGACTTGGTCTACAGACAGTAAGCAATTTGAAGCCCCAGGCCTCTAATTCCAAACCAAAATGCACAGTAGAGCAACAGGACATCTCTCTAATCAATAGGAACAGAAAGATGTTCAGTTCATACACATTTGGAGTATACAAACTTGATAAAAATGCATCTCTGGGTCATACGTATTACAATTCCCACGATCAGGACTGTTCAGCTAGGAAAACAAGAATAAGTCATTTACACTTCTTTACAAGTGAAATAAATAAAATCAAGTATGATCATAGCCTGCTTCTAAACTTTTAGATGCTTTTTCCACTTGAAACAGTTCTGTTGTTCTTTTACAATCCGTTAACATTAATTAATAGAAAATTGCACTTCTCATGGTCACAAAGATGAACAATGACTTTTACACATGCTTTGATCCTGTGCAAATTCACTGTTATTCTCTGCTGCTAAAGTGCTAAAATTGTCCCTTAGAAAAAGAACAAAAGCCTATCCCAAAAAGAGCATCTTTCTTATTTCAGTAAGTTAATTATTGTAATTATTGTTACTACAAGAAGTTAATTACAAAGCAGTAAGTTAAATCCACAATAGGAGGTGTGATGCTGAGCACTGCAATCCCTGGAGCATCAGCATCTGGCTCCCTACAACAGAGAACACCTGAGTGAGGTTTCTCACTGTGCACACCAACAGCCAGTGCTTTAGCACAGCATCTGTGGATAAAGCACCATTTAAGCCAGCTACGAGGAAGGAAGAAAAGATACGTGACGTGCCTCCCTGGGAGCCTCCTTCCTGAAGGCAAACATTGAGTCCTTCCTTCAAATGCCACTCCTTTTTCTTAAAATGCAATAGAGAAGGAGATGAGTCAAGCCAGCCTGCCTCCCAAAGAGTCCAGCTGTTTATATAGCTGCACCTTGCTAAGCCCAAGTTGCTGTGCTCACATGATGCTCTGCACTGAGCAAGCTAAATGGCACAGATCCACACTTGCCTGGGACATGCCTCTGCACTGGGCTCCCTTGCCGGATGGTGACCTGCCTCCAGAAACAGCACAACGGGGACTTGGAGTAGTTTAACATCCAACACTGACATCCCTACTAATGTCCTGTACTAGAGAAATGGTGCTGTGATCCCCCTCACACACATCCAACAAAGCAGTTTGCCTGGACACCTGCAGGGGCACAGAAGGTTCCTGCTCCCTTATGATGAAACCTGACCCGGGATGGGCACTATGAGCCACCGCTGAGGGCAACGCGGGCCAGTGCCACGGGGGGAAAGGAGCAGCAGGCATGGGCCATTGCAAAGCGCCCGTGAAAACAGCGTAGACACAAACCTGCCATCCTGGAGAGAAGGCTCCTCTCCTCAAAGGACCACCTCACCTAGAATTCAAACCAGTCCCTTACAGGCTCCAGTGTGTGTCTGAGAGAGGGACCGACCCTCTCCTGGTCTCTCCATGATGATGAAATTGCATGGACAGAGGAAGAAGGTGGGAAAAGTCTCTATTATGGATGGATATGGGTATCCTCTTTTCTCCTCAGCCCAATCCACTTTCATGCTGCCCAACACACAACTCACAAAGCACCATGCTGGACATCAGCAGGGGATCACTTGGCTCCAACACTCCATAAAGGGCCATTAGCTATATTGAGGCCAATCTACCAATACTGAAGTGCATGAGCCAAGAAAGACTACAACTTGCAGCATGCGTTAATAAAGTGGTTTCACATATCATCTACTGCAAAAAAAATGTCTCCTAACATGCAATAACACCATTGTGGGTGTTTAAAAGAAGAGCTCTGTATTTGTTTTTAATCAATACTGCATACTCAACATTGTCAAAAGTTGATTTTTAATGCACTGTCTGACTAGTTTGTTGCTCAATATGTTCTCAGTTTATAATTAGACAACATTTTGGAGGAAAGAACACAAAGAATAATTAAAGATAGGTTTGGCATTTATGTGCTGCTGGTTAGGCAGTTAAATTAACCAAATAATAAGTACAAGATACCAAACTATCTTTCACTGTATTTAAGAAAAACAGAAAGAGTTGAACACTTCCCAGTTGTAAACAATTAAGATCAACATTGTACCAAACCTGAATCCGGCCTAGTTAGCACAAGAAGGTAAATAGTAAATCCTCTCCAACAGATGTTGGAGAGTACAGGCACTCCACATTTAAAGAGACAGATTTTTCAGCCAACAATGCTTCACTGACACTGAGACAATCAATGCGTCCTTGATTACGAGGAGGCAAACAGTTTTCACTACAAAAAAAGGAGACTGAAAAACAAATCATGTGTTTTTATTTTACAAGTTCCAAGTTTGGGTTGGGTTTTTTTTTTTTCAAGCTCTCTTGGAGCACTGAAACAGAATAAAAATAGTTTGTTTCACAAGCACAAGACGAGTAGCTGCTAAATAAACACGTTACATTTACTCCTATGCGTTCGGTTCTCATTGCCATTACTGCTCAGGAGTTGGATGATACCACTAAAATAATGCTCCCTTTCCCAGTAAACTGATTAGATGGGCTTAATCCAAGAACTGTACCATAGTACTCTCCCTCTATTTCATACTCTGCATATCACTGCTGGAAAATGTATTGCAGCACAGAATGTAGCATACGCCAATGTATCCTGACGTTCAAATCAAGACCACAAATTATAAACAGTTTCAGCAAATTGACTTGAGTGCCTTTGTTCCTCAGACATACATCTTCCTATTGCTTACAAAAGCAGCATATACTAACCACTAACACTGCCATAGCCAGTACTGGGAAAGGAAGTTATTGAAGCCTGGATTTCCTGCTTTCAGCTGTAGCCAAGAACTGTGAGGCTTGCAGTGGTTTCAGGAACTGACTCATCTAATGATTCATGGATAAGATACTGGTTTTAATATATTTCTGATCATAAGACTCAAACTTCAAAAACAGTGATGCTTAGTTTTTATTTTAAGGCTTAAAAAGTACATAAATCAAGAAAACAAATGTTATAATTATTAGCCAGTGTGTCCTGTGATAAGTGTGCTTTACTACGCACTCCATATTTAAAAAGGAGCATGTTAAAATTCCTGGAAATTCATTGCAAGAGAACGCTGACAGTGAGTGCAACCCAGTGTCAAAAAAAGCAAGGACTCCTCTTGCAATCCTGACACCTCTAAGCTTCAGATGGGAGACAGGTGAGACACCAACTGCATTTTTAGCTGTACCTTGAGGTGCAGCTGTATCTACTGC
Source organism: Pavo muticus (assembly GCA_016647715.1). Taxonomy (NCBI): domain Eukaryota; kingdom Metazoa; phylum Chordata; class Aves; order Galliformes; family Phasianidae; genus Pavo; species Pavo muticus. Next base: position 772,004 of record JACDJE010000170.1, on the reverse strand, counting down.
CATACTCATCAAGGCATCCTAGAGCCGCTGTTATAAATGCACATGGTTTCTTTAACTATGCATAAAGAGTTCCAGCAGAAGCTCAGCTGCTGACAATACATTTGGATGCCCAAAACAAGAAAGTTGTTCTGCTTCAGGGGTGACCAGAGCTGCAGGGCTTAAGCTTAAAGCAGTGACTAACAGACAGGATCTTAAGCCCTCATCAACGCGCACTTTTGGTGCTATCTCGGAGTTCACAACCAGCCATTTTCACACAGCTCGCTGGTCCCCAGGGAAGCATGCCCTCCAGTGCATCCAAACACTTTTTGCCCACAACACAAATCTCATCAGTATGCTGTAACTTGAACTGCCAGGCTCTTGTGCCGAAAAACATGGCTTGAGATGGAAGCTTAGTTCAGCTAGGCTCATGTATGGAAAAGTACTGGTTTACTTTTTAATTTCTGAGCGGCACTCTGCAGCTCCTCACACAGCATGCACACAGGGCAGCTGGGGGGGGAATGCTCGCAGTTCTGTACTTCACCATGCACACAACTAGCACATACACACACACACACACAAACACAAAAGAGCATGTTGCTTGGAGGAAAAAAAAAAGAGAGAGAAAGCAGTTAAAACAGTTGACAAGAAAAGGCCAAAGTGCGCTCAGTGGCTGGCAGTCATTTTATGGCTATAGTCCTACAGCAGATTTACTTAGATGACGTCAGTGGCTCCAATCCAGCTTTTCTTTGGTAGCATTTACCACTTGCCTCTTGAAGCCTCCACTATGCTACAGAGCAGTAGACCATAATCAAAATTCCCTTTGTGAAATAGAGTTTACCTCAGGGCACAGAGGCATTGCTAGCTGAATTGCAGGCTCTTCACCCTGTACTGCATGCCCAGAAATAAATAACCTACAATACTGTACTTTCCTTAATACAGAAGAACCATTAAAAGCAGCCTGCTACCTAAAAAAGGCTTCTTTAATTTGTTTCCAAAATCTGCAAGGCCAGAATATTAGTTGATTTTCCAGGCAACCAAGAACTTTGATAATTCTATTATCCTTTTTTGTATTGTTTTTAGAGATTTGGGGAGATCGAGTTGTTTATGGCTCATTTTTTCCACCAACAAGAAAACATTACTAACATTAAAAGCTAAATTGAATTGGCATAGGAAGCTGCATATTTTATAACTGCTTATTTACAACTGCTTGGTAAGCATACAGTAAATATGCCAAGAAGCAGAAAAAGAAATTACTGTACATAAATAACAGCAAGTAGAAAGAAAAAAAATGTCCATTATTTGGAGTTACTAAATTCCAGTCGCACAACAAGGACTGGAACCAATGAGAGGTTAGGAAAGCCAAGTCAAGCAGATAACAAATCAGCCAAAACTTCACAGGCTCTGGATTTTAATAACAAAAAATAAAATAAATCAAACCATACGAAAGATGCACTTTTCAGTACCAAATAAATATAGATTTGGTATGTTTTAATGGCCCCATCAGTCCAAAGATGCCCACATTCAGTATACGCCATACCAAGATAATCTAATGGGCCAAAAATTACCTCTCACTGTCAACGCTTAGAAATAACTTACAGAAAGGTGTGCAAATGCCTCACAGAGAACTGGAATTCTCAATACTTGTCTTTCCCCTGCCTCTTTGCTTTCTTTCCCCCCAGAAACACACTACGGTGAGAGATCACATGTCTAACTTGCACTAAGCCAGATGACAAAAACTGCTATCGTCATCCAACTGTGCCTGTCTACAAAACACACCTGAACCTTAAATCTGAACTTAAGACATTCGAAATTTTAGGTGATCCCCAACTCAGCTCTAAGCAGACAGATGCTAGCACATCCCATCCTGGAGAGGAACTAGGAACCTCTGTTAGTAGCCTGAGATGCCAAGCCACAGGCAGGAAAGCTTTCTTGCTTTCTGACAGTGACCGTGTCAACATGGGTCTTGCTTCATGTCAGCAACAGAATCAGAAGGTGACTGTAAGAAGATTGTCTCTCCCTTGAGAGACAATCTGCCCCTTTTATTGGTTACCAAGAACCCTGGACACGAAAGTCATACAATCCCAAGTGGTTTCTTCTTCCTACAAGACAGGGTGAAGAAGCAATGGGGGAGACTGATACGGGCATGGAGATGTGACAGCAAGCCCACATCCGTAAGCAACAGTAGCAAGTCAGATGGACTGGCAAGATGAAGAAGGAAACAAAAACCTTCCACTGCGTGCAGGAAGGAGAGCCTCATTGAGGGCTGCCCAGGAGCAAGGAAGTAACTGCACAGTCAAGGAAAGAGAGGAGCACAAACAACTGAAGACGGATGTGGCGTCCTGTAAGGGACAGCAAGACAGACCCTGCAGGGCAGAAGACAAAGAAGAATGTGCAGCAAGGTCAAAGAGCAGCATGGGCAGACCCAACCCTAAAGACATCACTGCAGCACTGACTGGAAAACTGTATTTATGTTTTGAGCTTTTTTTCCCCATGACAAAATTATTACAGCCAAAGGAGTTAAGGGTGGCAGGGAGAGAAGGGGGAAATAAAAAAAAAGATAAAAGAACACCCATTGAGTCTTTGAGGCTTCTACCAGGCCTCCAGTTGGCTGTGGAATGAACTGAAAATAAAAAGTAAAATAAAATTGGAGATTAATAGGCATCAGATATAGGGATGCAATTCTTCATTAAGGTTAATTTGTTGAAAGAATAAAAGTGAAATCCACAATTTGGAAAATGCAGCTGTTTGCAGAGCTTTGCCTTTTTTTTTTTTTTTTGAACCATAAAACAGCTCTGGGACAAAAAGCACATATGCATGGCGGTAGGACATTAAATATGAGTGAGATTTCCTGTGTCATTAATAAATGTTTGTCTCCAAACACTGTATGTTTTAATGGAGATACAGCTAACAGATGCCTTGATCCATTAAACCTCTATGAATTTACCTTTTCTTCTAAAGTCTGTCCCGATGTTTTCTTCCCTCAAAAGCAGTGTCATTCCTGAACTACAGTCTCCCAACAGAAAGACAACCTTGTGAAAAACACGCCAGCTAATTGCAGAAATAAACACCACTGTTCAGGGCACCATGAGGTGAACGAAAGGAAAGAGATTCCACCAAGGGAATAACTGTGATGCCTACAATGCTAAGGCATAAGTTGGCTCCAAAAATACCCAAGGCCATACCGGTTGGTGATTCAAACGTGAAGCATATCAAAACGGTACTGATAAGCTAAATTAACAGATAGCTTATCTGACGCATATACTAGCCATATGGTGCCACAACTTCTGTTGCCTGTTGCTGGCATAACAATAGGCTACTGCAGTCTTAGACTGGAAGCACGATTTGACAAACTGTCAACAGCATTTTTATTTTTTTTGCAGAGCTCCAGGGCAATGGCACTCATCTATTTGCATTTTTTTTTTTTTAAACAGGTGAACAAAGAGTAAACCAGATGTTAACTTTAGAAATCGAGCTGTCTGCTTTGGGAGATTTAACAGCGGCAGGCATACTGCTACAGCTCAAATCTAGACAATGAGCTTTTCTAAAACACTCTGGCCTGGGGGAGTGGCTATTTAAAACACTTGGCTTCTTTTATTTCAGCACTATGGAAGTGAATTCTACTCTTAAGTGCCAGCTCAAATGAAGTCATTTTGTTTCACTGGGGCTTTCTCTGCATTTTGGAAATGTAGCATGCACTGTAGTAAGGGAAAAAGACAAGTATGAAAAAAGAATCTGATTCTTTTTCAGCTGGAAGACAGGAAACACGGGGAAAAGAAAAAGGAAAAAACAACTAACCATTGGATCGCATGAAAAAAATATCTGTGAAACGAAAATTCAAGTGCGAGTAAATGAAAGCTATCTTCCCCTCATTTAAAACTAAAAACAACTTGTGAAAGCTTTATAAAGAACTGGTATTTATCTGGTATTTACAACTCCCTCCAGCTGCACGAAGGCAACGTGTCGATACTGACAGATAAGGAAGATTTGCAGTAGGGCTTTAATACGGTACAGAAACACCATTGGTTAATACCAGAAGAATCGTGACATTTTTCCTCTTGCTTCATTTAAGCAAACGAAATCTTTGTTACCTACATACTACATGAAAAAAAAAACCACAACAAAAAAAGAATTTTGCTAACAATATAGCAACCCACTCAAATGTTTGAAAAATAGGCAACATTAAAATTGCCAGCGGATATATCGAGATGGCATTCAATTTTGCAAAGATGTTTTTAGTTGTGTTCTGCAGGAGTGTGAAAGACATAACGAGGAGAAGAAAAAGACAGTTCTAATAACGTGTTCTGCTTTCATAGGCAGTTACGGGAACAGACTTCTTCTCTGAGTTAGACCCAGCTAACTAAGGACATAGCATTTTTAAATTATCTTTTCAAATTGTTCTTGAACATTCTGTTTAAAAAAAAAAAACCCTCCTTTCATGTTAAGTTGAGATTGCACTTGAACTCTTTCCAAAAGCCAGAGCTGTACTGAATTATGATAATTAGAAAGCTGTGCGCATAAAAGGCAGCACAGTTGATGCATTTAAAAAAGTTCATGCCAGAGAATATAAGTTCAATATGTTCTCACATAATTAACATTTCCCATCATTAGCAGCAGTTTTCAGTTTATGTATCTGTAAAAACAACAGCACTCGTCATTGTTTTAGATTCCCAGTCAATAGCGCTTTAATAGCTTCACACACAGCCCCAGGCCGGCCTCCCTTCCCCCAGGCTCACACTCTACCTTCTGACCCGCCAGCACATGGATTCGGCCTATCTGCGACTCACAACTTCAGATATGGCTGCTGAGTTGAGGGCCACAAAGCTCAGCGGGCCGCTCGGAAAGGTGCAGCGGGAGGAATCATACCGTTTTGCTACACAATGAAGGACAAGTTGTAGATGTGCCTTCCATGGGCTGGGCACCAACCCGTTGTGCTTGGCAGAGCTGGATGCGGGGCTGCAGCCATGCCCCGGCTGGGTGGGTGCCCACCGACCCCTCGTGTGCTCTGTGGATTCTCGTCATGTTCCTGATGGACGTACAGAAGCCCAGCTAACAAATAAAGGCTGCTCATTGGACATCCATGGACTTCCGCAGCAAGACACCCCACATTCACTGCTGGGAACCAGACCCTGACCCTGGCTCATTACCTCCTTCCCCTCCACTCTTCGTTCAGTGAGTATGAAAATTAATGCAGTTCTGGGGGAATTTTAATAACCAAAGATAGCACAAAAGTTGCTGAATGCGCATCAACACAGAGAGCCATGTGGGGGATACCAACAGCACGGCAACCCCCACAGCAGCGCCGCCATTTCACACTGCAACAGGCAGGCCTGGCGTAGGACATGTCCTGCCTCAGCTCTGCGCGGCAAAGCAGAGGCAGGTTTTAAGCTGGTGCCTCAAAGGACTGCAGTCCACAACTTCTCACTCTTAGGCTTTGGAAATGAGCAACCATTAAAACCCAACAGAGTATTATTCCAGGAAATATTATTCCATCCCTGATCCATGCACAAAAATCAAAAGGAGTTCTGTGCAAGAACAGAGAGCAAGATATGGACATAAAGTGGGAATTTATTGCCGAGATTTTTCTTCTAAAAATGTGTCTTTGGGGTGGCTCGGAGTTGGCTGGCTTTACAATAAATAGCACCATTAATCCATCCATATATCACAGGATACAATGTAAATTATGCAGTGCTTGTATAAACTGCCGCACAGCCCCCACCAGCACTTCCTCTCAGGGAGATGATTTACCTCCCGCCGGCTCTAAAATTTTGATTTATCTTTTGTTAAATAGTACATAACCATAGTTCAGGAATACAGAACAGCCGGGCACTACCGGCAAGGTGCCACACGGGGACAAAGCGGTAATTAAATCTCAGCTCCCAGAAAGCAGCAGCTACTGTTTCTCTCGTGTTTTAAAGCAGCTCCTTCCGAAGAGAATTTCAGAATGACGTCTAAAGGGCCAATTTGCACCCCGACTGCAGCCAACTCAGTGCCTTCTGCATGAAGTCCAAGTGCTAGCCGGCACTCACAACAGGCAGCTCCAAGCAGTTGGCCTGCACATGCTGTAAGAGCACAACTGGAACCGGCAACAAACTTCAACAGAAACATGCCTGCAAGTTTTAGATAGATCAGACGCAAGACAGCAAACAAGTCCCCTTACCAAAACCTGAGGGAAGTATGTAGATGGGATTTGATCCTCTTTTTAATCAAAGATGCAGAACAGCAGCAGTGTCCTGCTTTAGGCATCAAATATCATGCTAACCATGTACATAAGGCATACACTGTAAATATCTTCGTATTTGATACCGTGAATGTTTATTCGTATGAGTCATCTCCGTCACTTTAACCTGAGGAAGGACTGGATCGAGCAAATCTTTGCTTTCTGAGTAAGGGCGATCGCTTCAGAACAGCGGGCAGTTTTTAAACCATCTCTGCTGAGATACAACAGGAACATTAACTTCAACAAGAAATGGTGGATGGAAAAACAGAGATGCACGTGTGTATTCCAAAGGTAATCTCACAGACACACGTTCAGAACCGTACACAGTATCTTCATGTTTTGGAAGCAATTTCAGGCATCTTCTCATAAAATCAGGTTACTTCTACTAAAGTTGTTCCAACACAGTAGCCATGCTATTCATACGTTAAAAACTACAGTCATGTCATAATACACAATTACATATTTTTACCTTTCGGTTTGTATTAAACAAAACATGCCAGAATGTCTCTGTAGCTCCAGAAGCCCTTCTTACACTCGTGCCTGCACTATATCTTTAACGTTTGCTGACAGCGTTATCTACGCGGGTCGCTTAAAAAGAAGGAAGAATCCTTTTTTCCTCTGCATGTGACTTAACCGAGATTAACTTTTGCAGGCGTGGCCAAACAAAGCCTGAAAACCACTTGAGCAATGCCCAACGGCAGGGCACCATCCAGCACCCCCACCACCAAACGCCAGTTACAAGTTACCCCAGGCACATCACAATGCACTATCCTTTCTCAGCTGGAGACACACGAGGGTCTGGCTCATAATTAAGTTTCTGCTGTTCTTTTTTAATGAAACTGCTAAAAAAAAAAAACAACACTCCTTTAAGCAGAGGCTGTCTTTCTTAAAACTCATATCAAATCAACATTTTTCCCCTGCTTTGCTGCTTGCATACATCCCGCTCATGCACCGAATATAACACCATAATTCCAGGTGAGGGCTGTTGCCAGACTCTCTTGCGTGCAGAAGCAAATGAGATTTACTTCACCAAAGCAGTCCATGTAAAAATCGGTGCTCAAAATACACCTAACGTGCGTTCAGCAGCAAACTATTTCCCAAAAAGTATTTCTAGACTTCTAAGAAGAAAAGCAGAAAGAAATCACTAGCAGCCAGAATTTCTGCTTGGTCAAATGATAGAAACCTGCAGCAGACACAGCACAGTTACCCTATGGAGCTAACAGCATGTAGCGCCGTGTGAAAAGGCACCGTTTGGGCACAGGGGCAGTAAGTAAATGCGGCCTGAAAGCTGACCCTTGGTCAAAATCACTTCATAAAATCGATTTTAAGAACTTTTCAGCTTAAAATGGGATCCATGCACGAAACGCTCTGTTTCACGCTTTAGGAACATTCACTATATGAATTCCTGCATTTCTGTTCCCAAATAAAGCGCGTGCCCACACGGATAACTACGCACACACACAAACACGCTGCCCCCCCGCCCCAACAAGTAATTTAATCTACAGGTCTGTGTCATTCTTGATAGCCCCGTCTTACCGCGGTACAACCCAATCTCCCTGTAACGGTAATCCCCAACTATTTATAGAGACAGAATGCACCGCGCATCACACACACGTTCCCACTCCAGGATCGTACATTAATTTCAATTAAGCCCTTAACGTAACCGTAACCACGCTCGTTTCCACACCCAGCTGCAGGTACCGCCCGGCCGAGCGTTCCCTACGAGCTGCCATCCCGCAGCGCTTCGCAAGGCAGACGCTCAGCGCGCCACGACAACGCCGGGAGCATTGAGCGCCGCTCGGCTGCCCGCCTCCCAACGTCCCGCTATCCGGTCGCCCAGCTCCGTCAGACCGCTAACCAGCCAACTTTATCGGCGCCGAGGGAAAGCAAACAGGCTCCCGTTCGGCGGCAGTACGGCCGCGTCGGCACCCGGCCGCCCCGGGGCTCGGCAGCGTCGCTTCCCGTCGGGAAAGGCAGCGACCGGCGCCCTCAGCCTCGCCCCGGGCGGCAGCGCCGGAGCCCCGGGAGTGCGGAGGCTCCGGGGCCGCTCCTCGCTTCCGCTATCAAAGGCGGCCGCCGGTTTCTCACAAGTTAGCAGCATTCCCGAGGAACGCGGCCGGCCGCCGTTTCATTGTTTCCGAAGTAGCTCGACCCCGTACCGGCGCAGCCTGACCGCGCTCCGGGCGGAGAAAGCGCGGCCGGGGACCGCCGGGCCGAGGCGGGAGCGCGACTCGGTAACGGCGGGGAGCTCCGCCGCCCCCTCCCCGGCCCGACCCTCCCCGCCGCCCCCGTTCGGCCGCCGAGGGGCCGTTCCGTCCCATCTCCGCCACAGAAGCCGCGCCGTCCAACTTTTCCCTCCCCCTTGGAAGCGCACTTCCTTTGAACGCGCTCCGTCTGCGAACAAAGGCGGCGCGGCCCGGCCCGGCCCCTCCGCAGCGCCCGGCACAGCCGCCCCGCGGGTCGCGCTCCGCGCCGCTCCTACCGGGACCAACTTTTCCGGGGACGGCCTCCTCGGCGCTGCCGCGACTTTGTCTTTTTTGGATACAACGTTTCTGCTGACTCCCGAAAATTTTCCACTCGAACGTGCGACGAAGCGGCGGCGGGGACTCTGGAGAAGGAGACGCAGCGGCGGGAGCGGCATCGCTGCCTCCATCCTCCGAGGGGCTGCGCGCGGCCGGGAGCTGCGGAGCGCGAGCCGCCAACTTCCCGCGGATAAATAGGTGCAAAGCGGCACGGAGCGGTGCGAAGCGGCGGTGTGCGTGCGTGCGTGTGTGTGTGCGCGCCGCTGCCGCGCGGTGACTCAGGCGCTAAGTGCGGGCGGCAGCCGCCTGTTGCAGCTCCGGCCGCGGCCCCGCGGCGGCACGAACTCGGCGGGACGCAACTTCTGCCCCCGCCCGCCTCCCTTCCTCCCTTCTTCCCTCCCTCCCTCGCGCCCGCCCGGCACCTGCGGGGCGCCGGCCCCCCGCACCGCGCCGCGCCGGCCCCGCTTACCTCCGCGCACCGCCGGCGAACTTCGCCCGCCGCCCCCCGGGCCGCCCCGGCCGTCCACGGCCCCGCGCCTGTTTTTTGATCCGCCGCTCGGCTATTTATACCGCGGCGGTAGGTGGCCGCGGGCCGGCGGACGGAGCCCTCGGAGGCTGAGTTGCTGCCCGGCCGGCGGCGGGGCGGGCCGGGCTCCCGGCCGGGCTGCGCGGCGCCAGCGATGCGAAGAATGCGCGGAATGAGGGGAGGAATGAAATGAACGCGGGAGCGGGGCGGCCGCGGGGCGGAGCGCGGCC